>CM053503.1:141894264-142134264 GCA_028627145.1 Eidolon dupreanum
CCCCAGTTTTCAATATTTCCCACTATTTCCATCATTTGAACAATTTTTCAAGTGCTTTGTGTTTGATCGCTTTAGTTGTTGTTTATACTTTTCTTCTCTGGCCTCTGGTCTTACCAAAGCTAATAGTATCTGTTATGTACTTAGAGGACATCCGGCTTTGGAGCCCCCTGGGACTGTACATAATTTTGCTTGGAAAAAGCCCAAACACTGTAATGAAAATCATTCCCCTGGGTATGTAGTTCTATTGATATGAGGTTGTTTGTATCTTCCGTTTTAATACAGTGTTTTAGTTAAGAAACATAGCAAAAATGATTTAAATAAGTACTACCAAGTTAACATTGAGGTACCCTCTTTTTTCTAACACCACCATACTCTATCGATTCTACCTTTGTATTACCTGTGAAATCTCTCTCCTCTCCATTTACACTTCTGGTACCTCATTTCTGACCCTTGCCACTTCTCTCTGCCACCAGTTTCTTCCCAATTTCTTCTGCTATCTATCTACAGTGGGCTTGTCTCCACCTAAAACAAACCTAGTGATTTTGCTCCTCTCCTTATAAACATTTTTTGATTCTCTGGTGCTTCTAGAACTAAGTCAAATTTACTTGTGGGACCTCAAGTTCCCTTTAGATTCCCATTTGCCTCCTCCAAGTTCAGTTCTTGCCACTTACTCAGCCATGTCTCTTGTCCCTGCCAAGCTGAGAGTTTCACTGCTCCCAGAAAAGCCCATGATCTTCTGAGGCCTGAAATATCCTCCTCAGTTCTTACCCTGGCCAATTCCCATTGATCACTTGAGAACAGCTCAAGTACATGAACATATACATGAACATCTCTGGAAATAGGACATAAAAGGAAAGAGTAAGTCGGGTGGTGAGTATGTATTTACTTTTGAGGTGCCTCTAGGATAGCTGAGTGGATATGTCCAATACCCAATGGGATATATGAGTCAAGATCTCAGATGAAATTAAGCAAATGGCACTTGATGTCAGGGACATTTCTGAATTTACCAGGTACTTGACTTATACCTTTCTTTTGTTTCCATACTGTATGGTAACATGATTATCTGTTGATATGCCTCGTTTCCCCCATAAAGACATAGACTCATTAATTTATCTCATATCCCATCATACTACTTTGTACATAACAATTTTATTTCAGATGAGAGAATGAATATGTGAGTTCACTCAGCTGTGGTTCATCATGGGTGAGAGAAAAAGATAATTCATTTAATTAATAATTTATTGAGCACCTTCTATGTACTAAGAAGTGTCCAGTGAAAATTACATAGCAGTGAAAATAACAGTGAGGGAACAAAGAGAAAGTAAATAAACAAGATAATATCTGATAATAGCAAATTACTACAGAGTTTTTATTATGTGCCAGGCCCTGTTCTCAATATATAATGTGGAGTTAAAATGTTACTTCTCACAAAATCCTATAAGGTAGGTGGCAATAAATTTTATGAGGGAAATTAAACAGGGTAATGAAGTGGCAGGTGACTTGGAGTGGTGGGTAAGTAGTTTGAATAGAATGGTCAGAGAAGGCTCACTAAAGTTACATTTGAACTGAAGGAGATCTGGAGGATGGAAGTTCTGCACACAGTTCAAGTAAATTAAAAAACTTTTTTATTTTTAATGCAAATAGAATAAAGACTTCTCTTAGCATTGAGTTCACTGCCTTTCAAACACACCACACCTCAATCCACCAATACTCAGTCAAACCAGCAGTAGTTCTCCTTGTACAATGTAACATTGTACCTTTTAGTGTACATTAAGACACCGCATTGGCTCCTGTTGATAGGGATTGGATAATTATGTCTAATTTCTAATCACTAATATATGACAAAGATCATCAGGGAAATTATATAAAAACAAATATAAAGAAATGTTTCTGATTTTAAAGCAGACTGAGTTTGGAAACACTAACAAAAACAACAAAATTATAGAGATATGCCTGCTCACCTGCGCAAACTATATTTTTAATGAGAAAGTTCTCAAAAACAAACAATTATAAGCCATTTCTTTTTCATTCATTTTCCCTCTTGAATATAGATATTTTTCAAATAAATCATATTGACATGTCGCTTTTACTCTGTGTCAGTCATTTAAGGCAACTACGAAGACTACCTTTTATTTCCTTTCTTGTTCTCAGATAGAGTTATTGTTGAGACTGTGATGGCTAAAGAGAGAGAGGAACTTCATTAAGGATCTGAAATGTCTCTGTTATAAAAGGAACCTCCACTTTTAAAAATGAGTTTTTAAAATAGTAATAACTAAAAGAAATCCATGTTGAAAGATCTCTCAAACTAGGGACTTAATTAAAAATTAGTACAATATTATAGGAAAGAAACTGAGGAGGGATCTTCTAACCCAACTGCCTTAGTGTAGAGGTGGGAAAGGCCACTGTGTTTCCAAAGGCACAGATGCACAATTGAGATTCCAGGTTGCATTTCTTGGCAGATTTGTTTGTGTATCTAGAACTTTGACTTTATAATCTTATCTATAGATTTTGATCATTTGAACTTAAAAAAGGAGGCTTTGTAATATAGTTGTAAAATGTAAATTTAATTATATCCTTTTGCCTAAAGGAGCAATGACAATTTATATGGGCAGTTTGTATTTAACCAAGGGAAAGTGCAAACTCTTGTTTTTCTATTTAGCTTACCAAATTAATGATGAAGTTAATCTCTGAGCTTTTATTAAAAGTGATATACTTTGACCAGTAGAATTTGTACATATATTGTATTACTTAGCTCGGGCTGCCATAACAAAATACCATTGACTGGGTGACTTAAACAGTACAAACTGATTTTCTTACAGTTCTGAAGACTGGAAGTACAAGATCAAGGTGCCACCAGAGTTGGTGTCTGGCGAGAGCTGTCTTTGGGTTACAGATGGCTTCCTTCTCTCTGGTGCTTATGTGGTCTTTCCTTGGTGTGTGCATGTGGAGAGAGCAAGTGACTTTGCTCTCTGATGTCTTTTCTTAAAAGCACATTGATCATCTGGGACTAAGGCCCAACCCTTATGACCTCATTAATTACTTCCTTAGAGGCCCCATCTCCAAATATAGTCACAATGGAATTAGAACTTTGACATGTGATTTTGAGGGAATATGTTCAGTCCATAACATATATAGAAGTCTAAAATTAACAGATGAAATAGAAAGACAACTAAAAGGTCCTGTATATTTTTACTATCTTTTTGGCTTACAATTTTTACATTATTTCCACTTCCACTGATGCCTAAACTCTTTCAAAATTTAAGTGCACATTCCCGGAGAACACTTAAGAATTTACTGAAGGACAGTAGAGAAAGCTATAATTTTACAAGTTTTTAAATCTCCCCCATGGAAACAAACTAAATATCCATCAATGAGAATGAATAAAGAAAATGCGGTACATACACACAATGGATTATTCAGCCTTATAAAAGGAAGTCTCGCCATACACGATGATGTGGATGAACCTAAAAGACATTTTGCTAAGTAAAATAAGCCAGTCACAAAAGGACAAATGTTGTGTGATCTTCCTTATATGAGTCATCTAAAATAATTAAAATCTTAGAAGCGGAGAGTTGAATGGTGGTTGCCAGGGGTTGGGGGTGGGGCGGAGAAATGGGGAGTTGCTCTTCAATGGATATTAAGTTTTAGTTACACAAGGTAAGTTCTAGAGAGCTGTTGCACAATATTGCACCTGCAGTTAAATAGTGTATTATGCACTTAACAATTTGTTAAGAGGGTAGATTGCATGTTAACTGTTTTTACCATGGTGATGATGATGACGATAATAATAGCTTTCCCATGATTTCTAAGAAATTAAATTTCTTTATTTTTTGATTTCTCTCTGTCTGTTTCATCTGGTACTTGATTAACTCTTGCCATGCTCTTTCAGTTAAATCCAAATTCTGTTTTAGAATTTTTTTGAATCTCAAAAGCTTGAAAACTACTATTATTATTCTGAATAATAATCAGTTACAGGATTCTTATATGTATAAACTTTAATATATGACTTCATATTTTAAGTGGGCCTTACCATTGTTTTGATTTCTTTTGGGACACAAATGTGAGATAGCCTGAGCTGTTTGAGAGAGTAGCTGTGATCCAAAGATGTGACTGAGAGACTTGCCCAGGATACTACAAGCCAGGATTGGAACCTTGAATGAACTTGCTATCCTTTGCTACAAGTCAGTTGGCTTCTCTTAAGAAAAAGAGAGCCTCAACAATTTGTTGATTAAAGTCTTTTAAACATCAGTATATTTCCATTAATAGTTTACTTACCTAACTTTTAAGGTATGATCTTTCTCTTAGCTAAAGGGCTGCTTAGTTTTGTTTTATTATTTAATTTTTTTAATATTTTAATTATAGTTCACATAAAATATCATATTAGTTTCAGGAGTACAACATAGTGATTAGTCATTTGTGTGACTTATGAAGTGATCACCCCAATAGTTATTACAGTATTATTGTCTATATTTCCTATGCGGTACTTTAAAACCCTATGACTGTTTTTACAGCTGGCAATTTGCACATCTTAATTCCTTCCTCTTTTTCACGCATCCTCCCAGACTCCCTCCCATCTGGCAACCATCGGAATGCTCTCTGTATCTACAAGTTTGTTTCTGTTTTGTTTGTTCATTTATCTTGTTTTTAAGATTTAATATATAAGTGATATCATATGGTATTTGTTTTCTTTGTTTTTGACTTACTTCATTTAGCATAATATCTTCTAGGTCCATCCATGTTGTCCAAATGGGAAGATTTCATTCTTTTCATGGCTGAGTAATATTCCATGGTATATATGTACCACATCTTCTTTATCTATTTGTCAACCAATGGACACTTAAGTTGCTTCCATATCTTGGCTTTTGTGATAATGCTGCAATGAACACAGGGATGCATATGTCTTTTTGAATTAGTGTTTTGGGTTTCTTTGGATAAATACCCAGAAGTGGAATTGCTGGTATTCTCTATCTAGTTATAACTTTTGTTTCAAAGTTTATTTTGTCTTATGTAAGTATTGCTACCCCAGCTTTTTTTTTTCATTTCCATTTGTACAAAATATCTTTTTCCATCCCTTTACTTCTGAGTCTGTATATGCCTTTCAATCTGAAGTGGGCCTCTTATAGGCAGCATTATGTACAGCTCATTTTTTTTCTTATCTATTTTAGGACTGCTTAATTTTAAATAGGGAATGTAAAAATGGCATACAAATTAATCATTTTGATAGAATAGATTTTAGTTTATACATTGTAAAATATTACACTTCTGTTCAAGTGAAGTGTTAGGAAGACAGTGGTTATTTGTTTTTATTTTTTAGTATTTATTTATTTATTTATTTATTTATTTATTTATTTATGGTGACATTGGTTAATGAAATCCAGAAAGTTTCAGGTGTACAATTCAATAATAGGCATATATATATTACATTGTGTGTTCACTTCCCATAGTTAGATTTCTTTCTGTCACCACGTTTGACCCTCTTTACCCCGTTTATCTCCCCGCTTCCCCCACCCTCTACTCTCTGGTAACCACTAGTCTCCTGTCCATATCTGTGCTTGTTCGTCCTGTTCGTTTGCTGCTTTTAGATTTATATCCCACATATAAGTGATATGTGAATTTCAACTTTTCTGTCCGGCCTATTTTGCTTAACCTGATTATCTCAAAGTCCATCTGTGTTGTCACAAATGGTAGTATTCTTGGGTTTACAAACAGGCTTGCTGAGGAGCTCCATGAAGGGACAAACTCACGATTTCATTTAAAGTATGATCACAAATATATAGATTAATATATTTGTTTATTTACTTAAATTTACTTAGCACTTAATAATATCAGGTTGTTTTGAGGCTTAAATAAGCATCTTCTGTAAAAGACTTATTGACACTGAACCTGGCATATGGAAAGGATGGAATTAATGTTAACAGTTGTTTTTACTATTATTATTGCCAGACCCTAGTCTAGGCACTGAAGATAGAAAGCAGAACAAAGGGCACTATTTTAAAGGCATCAAAGTGTGGTATGAGGTCTGTAGCAATGGAGTTAGAATTACCATTTTTCTTTGAAAATGGTTCGGATCCAGAGCCTCCTGTCAGCTTACACTCCAGGTCTGTGCATTTTCTTTTTAAAGTAATATGAGCAAAGGATTATAGAAGGTTGACTTCGGTGTAATATTTTCATTATGATATAACATTAAACCCCAGCTCCTCTAGTGAAAACATTTGATTTTGTTTCCCAGGTTTTTAATTTTACTTTTTCAGTTTCATCTTCTTTATTCCTTCAAGGGAAGCATAACAGGAACACAACTACCAGTTATATTTATATTAAGCTTTATTTGGTTGGTTATCAAAGCACAAATCTTGTTTTGCCGAAGAACTTGTTAGATTTGTTTTTATTAGTGTAGTGATTAGGCGTATCTGTGGAAAATTGGTACTTTCCAATTTCTTGAAAATATAAACATTAAAATATTAGAACATAGTTTGTTTCAACATGTATAACTTTCTGTGTTTCAGTAGCTAAAGGCATATTAATGATTAGAAGACAAAGAAACTCATTTGAATTACCTTTAATTTTACATTTATTCCTTATGGTAATTTATAGTTAGAAAAATTTGGTTATCATAAAAGTATCAGAAACTAATTTTTCTTAGCACCTAAAATGGTAATGTTCAAATGAGTTACAAAACCTTCAACAATGACTGGCTCATTTCTTCCTGCTAAAAATTAGGATTTTTTAAATAATGGGGTTCTTTCCTTTTAATGATTGTCTCCTGGGTGGTCCATAATATTGACTTTGTTAGATTTGCAAAACAGATTTGTATTTCAAGTTAAGCACAAGATAAGGTAGAACATGTTTCTAGTGACATTGTTTGTAGCAAGGGAGGGAGAAGGCCCTGTGAAAAGCCAGAAAAGGGATTTATTTCATCTAGAAAAGTCTACTGCATTAGAAATGGGCATGTTATTGCTTCACTGGATTCTTTTACAAAAGCTTTAGTAAATAAAAATGTGTTGGCCTAATTGAAAATAAAAAGATAGTGAATGGAATTTAGCTTTATTTTTCTTTTTGTATTTAAGCATGATTCACTCTGTTACATTTTTAAAACCTTCACTTTCATTATGAAAATTTTTTAATGAAAGTTTTTAATGATTATCCATATCTCAGATTAGCTCAGGAATTTTAGGAGGCATTTAGAAACTCCTGAGCATCACACATAGGCAGCTGAGGGCTTTGGTGAAATGGCAAGGTGCGTTCAGAGAAGCCTAGGATGAATCCTGGCTCTATCATCTACTAGCTGTGTAACTATGACCCAGCTGATTAAGCTAGCCATGTCTCAATTTCTCACACGTAAAATGGGGAGCAAAATAACCATGTCATAGATTTGCTTTGAGAAGAAAGTGAACTCCATTAGCATCTTTCAGTGTTTTGTTAGTTTTATTTGGCATCCTTTTTCATAAAAATGATTCTTTTTCAAAAGTTTAATATCACTCAATATTGAATATAGCTCACAGTTTGAAGCAAATAAATAGTTTAAGCTTAGGGTTGGCCAACTACGGCTTCTGCTTTTTTTTTTGGGGGGGGGGTAAATGTGGCTTCATTACAGTACAGCCATGCTAATTTATTTAGGTATAGTCTATGTCTGGTTTCATACTACCACAGCAATGTAGTTGTGACAGAGACCCTGTGGCCCATAGAGCCTGCAATATTTACTGTCTGACCTTTTACAGAAGAAGTTTCCCCACCCCCAGTCTAAGCTGTTGTCAGGGGATTGCTTAATTGATTTATGAAGTGTCATGGTTTTCACAAATGTGAGGATCCACTTTAAGTGAGATGCCATGGGAACAGACTATAGTATTACTTAGCTATTTTCAGGGTTAACCAGAGAAGTCTAAGGATTATCTCTGACTAGTGGTGAGGTTTTCTGAAACAGTTGGGAATAACACATCTAGGTCCTACAGAAGGGGATTTGGACAGGACTGAAACTCTTCTTGTAGTTGTTTCAGAGTGAGGAGGAACTGGAGACTATCAACACTCATCATATGTTGTCCTTCATCAGCCTATAGCCATGGAAATTGTTCAGAGCTCTCATTACACAGGGTGGATTCAGTCATTCTCAACAGGTCCTTGTGTCACTCTAAGTTCCGAGTCCACAAGATTTCTACCCATTTCTCTACCTAGAGATCCTTAATTGAGTAGATTTTACCTGGTTATTGGAGTGGACATTTCATGTGCCAGACTGGGCCAAACTAGATAAGACTATGTGTGTGCTACAAATTACCTGAAGGTTTGAAACTACTTTTGCTTAATTTAATACTTTCGAGAGATTTAACTTCAGAACAATATCCAGCCTCTATCGGAAGTTCTGAGAAGTCTTTCATTTTTCACAGTAAATGATAGCTAGGTAATCTCAAAGTCTGTTTTTCTGTTTCCCCTCTAATTTGATTTTTGGGAGTTAGACAATACAATAATCATTTCTATAAGCTGTTCAGTGCTTTAGAATTTAAAGTGCTTCCACTTATACAATTTCATTTAAATATTAGCATCACCCTACAAATAAGGATTGTAATTCTCCTTCTGCAGATGACAAAAACTTTAATTTCCTAGAAGTTAAGCCATACAGTTCTGAAGAGTGAAGGAGAGACTTGCATTTGTCTTTTTGACTTTATATCCTGTGTTTTATCTTCCATGTCATTTTGTTTGATGTAACCCCTTAGCCAAGTTTATTGAAAAATGAGTAAAATATACAGTCTTGTTAGTTTATAAAATAAGCTAATTTTTATTTTATATTAGTTTATAAAATAAGGGCACCAGAGAATTTTATATTAGAAAGAAAGATCACCTAAGCCTGAATTTGCAAACTGTTGGCCATAGGTCTCATCTGGCTCTCAGATGTACTTGGCTTAACCTATAAAATATGGGCCTATACATGGTTTTGTTTTAAAAAAAATACTTGGAATTAGTTGTCATTAATATCACAAATAAGTCCTGATTTCCAGCCTCTTTAGAAAATTCAGAAGGTCTGGCCACATTGCGTCCACTTTCCTATGTGGCAGTAAACTGCATCTACAGGCTAAAGCATTTTGGAGCAGGCACTGTCTTTCCAGGTTCCATCAATCTCTGTCACCCTGAATTGTCCTTTCAGCCAAATCCCTCTCCTATCATTTAGAGTACCTACTGGTTCCTGTAGGCATTTGAATTTGTGACCCTGATCTAGCCTAGAGTACTCACTTTGTGAATGAGGAAATGAAATTCGAAGTAGTAAGGCAATTTGGCAGCAAGACGTTTAGAGCTTTTTTTCCCTGAGACAGAGCCCTTTATTGGGCTCTGGCATCATGTTTATGTTTATAAAGGGAAAACCTAACTGTTTTCCTTCCTATGTAGGAGAAACCCAGTTCTTTCCTACTGTGTGTTTCTTCCCTGAGAGTCTCCTTTACTATTTACACAAAACACTTCACTTCTGGTCACTAAATATGGGGAGGTTTTTCCCACATCAAGTAATTTTCTATGACGCCAGCTGGATGTCCTATAATTTAACTCAATTCTGACACTGTCTACCTGGAGTTAGTGTCAAATCCCACAGGTTAAAGGCTCAGTTCTGCAAGACTGCCCTACTCTTGCTTCAGATACCAGTTGCAAGTCTAGATTATCATCTTCTGCTACTGACCTACTAGTAAGCTGTGGGTTAGAGCCAATTCCAATGACCCCCCCTCCTCAGGTTTGACTAATTTGCTAGAGCAGCTCACTGAACTCAAGGAAACACTTTACTTGCGCTTACCAGAGTATTTAAGGGTTTGATAAAGAATACAAATGAACAGCCAGATGGAGAGATACCTAGGGCGAGGTCTGGGAGGGTCCCTAGCTCAGGAGCTTCTCTTCCCATGGAGTGGGGGTTGTGACACCCTCCCAGTGTGGATGTGTTTACCCACCTGGAAGCTCTTGAAACCCCATGCTATTGGGATTTTATGAGGCTTCCTCATGTAGGTGTGATTAATTATTCTGTTTTTTAGCTCTTCTTCTCTGGAGGATGAGAAGTAGGGCTGAAAATTCCAAGTTTATAATTATAATTTGGTCTTTCTGGTGACTAGGAGCCATCCAGGAGCCCACCTAGAGTTGCCGCATTATAATGAAACATGCTCCTAGTACTCTTGTCACGTAGAAATTTACAAGAGTTTAGGAGATTTGTGCCAGGAACCCAGGGCAGATATCTATCTATCTATCTATCTATTTATTTATATTATCTCATAAACAGCAAGGAAATAGTAATTAGTGAAGAAGTGATGCACACTTTCCCATAAGTTGATAATGTTTTAGTGAGGGTCTGCTATATATTTTATATTTATTTATGCCATATGAGCCAGATTTCAAAGATTTCATTATCATACTAGGCATCAGACTATGTTTTGTAGATTTCCTTTCAGAAAACATGGTCATGCAAATTGAAAGAATAACATTTATTTTCTTATATTGGAAAAGTTGGTTGGAGTGTGCATTTTTGAACAGATTTCAGCACAGAGACTGAGTTTTAGTTTTAGAAGCAGAAGTATGTTTTTCCCTTGTGTGTAATGAAAGCATCAACGGGCATGTGATAAATATCTCCTTTGTGGAAGGCCTCATGCTAGGCAATAGTGTATATTAAAAGAGAAACAAAAGGGAAGAGAGGCAAGTATAGATAATCAGGAATGTAAACCAAGAGACTGGGAAGAGAAGTGTAGGCTGCGGCAGACTGGTACTTTGTCATAGGAGGAATATGCAGAGGCTGAGTGAGCGTAAGCAATTTAAAGGAATCGATGATGGTACCTACCTGTGATGAGAATGGGTGTCAGGTATACAAATGGCCTGAAGCATAATGTTTATCACTTATTTTTACTGAAGTATAATTTCTAGGATGGATTATATAGTTCAAACCCGAGGGGATAAATTATATCCTGTTGAGTGAAACAACCGAGGGACTTGCATAAATAGCTATAATAAACAATGAATAGTTGACATTCATATTTTGAATGAACCTTTAAAAGTGCATAAAACAAAATGTTAGATGAATGCATTTCCAGATAGTTATGATGACTGTTCTTGTTACTTTTAATTTATTCAGTAATTATTTCTGACAGTTTGTTAGGTGTAGGGCATCATGCTAAGCAGTGGGAAATATCCAAAGGTAGGTTCACTAGTCCCTGCTTTAAGTTGCTTTTGACCTTGAGGAGTTGGGGAGTTAAGATAGGGATAGGAAAAATTCTATATAAGACAAGCCCATGTGAGTTAATGTTTTGGCAGTTTAGGGAAAGAGACACCTCTTCTCCTGGCTTGATCTGTAGAAACTTTCTGAGGGATAAGAACTAGTGATTTGAACTGGGCCTTAAAGGATGTGTAGGATTTGAAACACCACAAGAATTACAGAAATTTCTTTAGAGAGAGCTAGTGGCAGTTAGCTGTAAGGAGACAAATGTGACTGAAGCACGTGAACTTTCTGGCAGAGTGGAAGAGAGAGCTGGACAGGTTGGAGGGTGTTGAATTGTAAAGGGCCTTGACTTGGTAGAAAATTTACATTTTACAGATATGATTTTCATAGTTGACCAAAGGAGCTTGGTGCCAAGATTATGGTATACATTTAAAAGTGTTTGGGAATGGATAACTCTCGGTGGAGCTTATAAAATGTCTTTGTTAACAGTTGCAATTTAGAAAACAGTTTGCTTAGGAGAGAATCCTAACCTTTTTAAGTAGAAATAACTCCCCAGACTCTCACTTGGAATCCACTTGGAGACTCTCCAAGATGTTACATAGGATATACAGAGACCAATGGACCACATGAAAGGCAGAAACACAAAGTGCCTACCAGTAAGAATACAGTTGGAGAATTCTAAAGATAGTATTGAGTCTGGAATATTATTTTATTTACAGTCTCAGTATATGCCTATGGGGGTCACCTCGTATTGGAGTCCGTATAAAGTCTCTCATGTTACAGGGTACTGGCTCAATTACCTTATTTTGAACAACAAAGCACTATTTGCGGAAGACATATTAGACTAAAATGACCTTAATCAGTGCTATTTTTATTTGCTTATGGAGGTGTGCTGACATGGTGAGTAAAATAAGAGGCAAAGAAATTTAGTATTGTTTCTGTTATTATTCCTGGAGATAAGAGTTTGCAATTGTAGGTGCTGGATATAATTTTAAACATAACTTTTAAAGCAGTACAGTAAGTATTTTTATTGTGGATATCACATATATATACCTCAGGACAATAGGAAAACAACTCTCTAACCTAATGTGACTAGGAACTCATGGCTTGTAATAAAATTTCCAGTGAGAGTATATTAAAAAAATGTCATTTCTTTAACAGTTTAGACAGATGGAAAGGTGTGCTTTTTGGAAAACTGTTCGATGACTGAAAGTCTGGGCAGAAATGGAGAATCTGGTCTCCTGTTGGCACTTCCTATTGGCCAAGTGTAGCTAGAAGCCTGGTTGGTATAGCCCACAGCAGGCAGCCTCCAGGGCACAAAAAGGGTAGGAAAAGGTCGAGGCTGAATCTATATTGGTAAACAAGATAGCCAGCAAATGTGTGGAGTTCCCGTTTGGTCCACAGGACCTTCTTCCCATCATCAGAGTGTAGTCACTTCTCAAACCATAGCCCCTCTTCAGACGCCCCAGGTTGCTTCAGCCAGCTTCTGGCCCTTGAGAGTTCTCAGGTGTGTGAGTCAGTTGCCATTTCCACCACATCCAGGAAACATGTATTACTCTGAGTAATTCCGTTGAAGCTGCTCACCCCAGGCCTGAGGTGAGGGGTGAGGTTTTCCCATCCCCTCTTTCTTGCGGAGAGGATGAGGTTCACAGCACACATATAGCTTTCTCCACATATTCTCCTTTACTTTGCAACTACCTACCCTTTTATGCTTCCAGTGTGGGTGAGAAGAAGGGGTAAAAGCCACAGCACTGCAGGTCTTGCTCAGTGATCTCACACCTCATTCTGGAATGTATATGCCACCGTCAGCAGAAACATACTTTTTCTGTAAATCTAAAACTGCTCTGAAAAATAAAGTCTATTAAAAAGTTTTTAAAGATTTGCCTGTGAAGATCAGTTATGTACAGAGCAACTTTTGCAGAATCTCTCTGGTGAGCATACTTTTTTCAGGCTTACATAATGCAGTTAAAAAAATAACACTTCTCTCAGAGAGAAATAATCAGTTGCACAAATCGGTAGTTATCAAAATGCAGACTGTAGTACATCCTGTTTTTCTGACTCCTCTAATTTACCAGTCAAGTAACCTAAATTTTGTAGAGGAAGGGAGGACATCACTTGCTTTTAAAGCTGCATTAATGCTGTTAGGGTCCCGTTATAACACTGGAAGAGAATCTGAGTACACCAGATTTTAACACTTTAAAAGTCTTGCATGTAGAGAGACAGAGAGGGAGGGAGGGAACGAGGGAGAGAGAGAGAGAGAGAGAGAGAGAGAGAGAGAGAGAGAGAGAGAGAGAAAGGGGGAGGAAGGAGGAGGGAGGCAAAAAGAGAGAGGGGGGAGAGAGAGGTTGTGTTTTGTTCTGTTACCTGAGGGAGACTCACTGTAATATAATTTGTGTAGTTTTTTTAAATTAAAATATAGTTAACAAACAATATTATATTAGTTTAAGGTGTGCAACCTAGTTATTTAACATTTATATACCTGATGAAGTGATCAGCACGATAAGTTTAGTAACCATCTGTCAGCATACAAAGTCATTACAATATAATTGACTATATACCCCATACCCAACATTACATCCCTGAGACATTTATTTTATAACTGGAAATTTGTACCTCTTATTTCTCTTAACCTTTTTCACCCTTGCTCCCTTCCCTTTCCCCTCTGGCAACCATCATTTTGTTCTCTATATCTATGAGTTTGTTTCTATTTTGTTTTGTTTGTTCATTCGTTTTGTTTTTTTTTTTAGATTCCACACAAAAGTGAAATCATATAGTATTTGTCCTTCTCTGACTTATTTAACTGAGCACAATACCTTCTAGGTTTATCTACATTGTCACAAATGGCAAGATTTCATTCTTTTTTATGACCGAGTAATATTTTATTATATAAATGTATATGTATGTCCACTTCTTTATCCGTTCATCTATTGATGGATGCAGGATGCTTCCATATCTTGGCTATTGTAAATGATGCTGCAATGAACACAGGGGTGCATATATCTTTTCAAATTAGTGTTTTTGTTTTCTTTGGGTTGATACCCAGAAATAGAATTGCTGGGTCATATGATAGTTCTATTTTTAATTTTTTGAGAAACCTCCATACCATTTTCCATAGTGGCTGGATCAATTTGTAATCCCACAAGTAGTGCATGAGGGTTCCCTTTTCTCTACATCCTTGCCAACACTTGTTATTTGTTGTCTTTTTGATAATAGACAATCTGACAGGTGTATCGCGATACCTCATTATGGTTTTGATTTGCATTTCTCTGATGATTAGTGATGTTGAGCATCTTTTCATGTGTCTGTTGGTTATATGTATATTTTCTTTGGAAAAATTTCTATTTATGTCCTCTGCTTATTTTTTAAATTAAATTGTTTGTTTTTTTGATGTTGAGTTGTATGAGTTCTTTATATATTTTGGATGTTAACCCTTTATTGGATATATCATTTGCAAACGTCTTTTCCCATTCAGTGAGTTTTCTTTTGATTTTGTTTATGGTTTCCTTTGCTGTGCAAAAGTTTATTAGTTTGATGAAATTCCATTTGTTTATTTTTGTTTTTGTTGCCCTTGCCTGGACATACAAATATATTTCTAAGACCAATGTCAAAGAGTTAACTGCCTATGTTTTCTTCTAGGAGTTTTATGGTTTCTGGTCTTACATTTAAGGCTTTAATCCATTTTAAATTTATTTTGTATATGGTGTAAAGAAGTGGTCCGGTTTCATTTTTTTGCACATAGTTGTCCAGTTTTCCCAACACAGTTTATTGAAGAGACTGTTTTTACTACCATTGTATATTCTTGCCTCCTTTGTCATAGATTAATTGACCATGTAAGCATGAGTTTTTCTGGGTTCTCTATTCTGTTGCATTGATCTATGTATCTGATCTTGTGCTGGTGTCATACTCTTTTGATTATTACCGCTTTGTAGTATAGTTTGAAATTAGGGAGCATGATACTTCCTTAGTGTAGTTTTTTTGTGCTCATTGAATATCAAGTACCTACTCTCTGCCAGGACATTCCCACTTCCTCTTTTTTTCTAGTCTTGGTGTTGTAGCTCAAATGGCAGCTGAGTGGTTTCTTGTGGTCTGCTGAGGTACACCTCTGATCATCAGAAGTGATAGGTGATGACTTTTTCTTCTTAACCTGCAACAGAGCTGCTTCCTTTTATACACTACACTCTTCCAATTCTAAACAATGTATACTAGGAATGATTCTTTGTTAATGGAGCTTGTTCTCATTGGATGATATCCCTGATTGACACCCAAGAGAGGCCTTTCCATGGCCCTGGACATGCTGATATCTGTTTCAGATATACCACCCCAGCAGGCCAGGGACTTGAATCTCTTTAGTTCTTTGTCTGAAGGGACTGAGTACCTGCTTTCTGAAATTTAGCTAGGTTAGATTGAATTTGGTGCATTATAGATTCGAGGTAGCATTCCATTCCTGTTCTTCATCTTTCATTTCATGAACCCTTGGAATGGAGCCATCAGAGAGGTAAAAATAGAAGAAAGAAGGCCTTGCATTAGTCTTACAAGGTTGTACCTCATACAGTGAAACTTTAGGAGCTGCAAGAAAGGTTGCTTTGCCTCCCCAAAAGTACACTGAAGGCCGATTCCTTTAATTCTAAGATTAATAATAGCTTTACTAATACTTTTCAGCAATTCCCAAACTTTTTGATAACAGGGACCAGTGCTCCTTTAGAATCTAATGCCTGATGATCTGAGGTGGAGCTGAGGAGGTGATGTTAGTAGCATTGGGGAGCTGCTGCAAATACAGATGAAGCTTTGCTTGCCTGCTGCTCACCTCCTGCTGTGAGGCCTGGTTCCTAACAGGCCATGGATCGGTACCAGTCCAGGGGTTGAGTACCCTTACTTTGTATCAAGGACACTATTATGTTTAAATAGAAATATCTCATGGGTATTTTTCTTTTCAATTATAAACTTTATGGTGAATAAGTTGCTGAGCTCAGATATTGATAAGGCAAATGGAAGAGAAAGTTTGAGAGTTTCATGGCCTGATTTGGTTGTGAATGATGGAGAGAGATTCTGAGGGACACAGAAAACGAAAACTGAGGCCAATGGAAAAGAAAGTGCTTGTTTATCCAGTTTTCCCTGGAAGTCTCCTTGAGAAGAACTGCACAAGGTATGCGCATATTGTATGAGTGTGTGTGTGTGTGTGTGTGTGTGTGTGTGTGAGAGAGAGAGAGAGAGAGAGAGAGAGAGAGAGAGAGAGAGAGAGAGAGAGGTGTTAAATCATATAGTGGGGAGGTTGAGATAGAAAAAGTAACAAATATCTAATCTACTTTTCTCAACAAACATACATTTCAGAATGATGAAGATTTTATGACCATGGGTGCTGAGTCTGTGAGCGGTGTGTGTGTATGTGGTTGAGGCAGGAAGTATACAGTGATGCTTTCATAGATACTCAACACACCACTTTTGTAAAATCACCATTTGTCTTTTCTTGACCTCTAGCCTGTTACATAACAGTGGTTTATTGGTCACCCAAACTACTTCCTCTTGTCATGAGGTCCTCCTGTTTCTGTGGTAACATAGGAAATCAGGACTGTGAGTGATGTTGCATTATAAAAAACTTTGATCTCCATTTGGTTTAAGTCTGACAGAGAAGCTGGCTGAATAGCACCTCCACAGACAGCTCATCAAGTGACTTAAAATGAACTTGGCCCTGTGCCCCAAACCTCCACAATTAAGATCTGGGATCCATTGAGGTCAGCTTCCTGGGGCACATAGCAGAGCAGATAAAGGTGGAGAGTTGTTTGGGAAGGGCAAGTAGAAAACAGACAGCACTATCTCAGTTTCCCTATCTATAAAATGAAGATGTAGATTGCAAGGATTAAATATAATAATCTGTATAAGCTTTTAGTACAGCACCTGGTGCATGATAAGTACCCTATAAATGTAGGCTAGTAGTAGTTTAGTAAGGTTAAGATAGTTTTACTACATGTTAGCTATACTATCCCTAAGTGGCTCTCTCAGTACCCTAATAATTAACTTTCCTTTCATATTCCAACATTATTATGGAAAAGATTTAAGAAAGACCTGTTTGTTTTGTCACAGTCATACCTGTAGGTATGAGTTTATAGCTACATGCTTCTTTACTTTTGACAGATGAAAATGTAATTTAATTATTATTTTAACTGTAGAATAGGGTATTGCAACCTTAATAGAGACCCATAACAAAGAAATACCTAATCCATCTCTTTCTCAATCTCAGTATAGATCCTCGGAAGGATGGGAGGGAACATGAGCTCTAGCTGAATAGATAGATATGACTATGGGAGTTATGTAGAACTAACATTCGCTTTTTTTCCTCTTCCTTCTCTCTCTCTCTCTTTCTTTTTTTGGTCAGGCAACCTTTGGCTGACCTCACAGATTGCAAGGACCTTGTCTGCTTACAATCCTTTATTTTTAATTTCTTTATGCCTATAGTACCTGGTCTTCCTAAGTGGTCTCCCATCCAAGTACTAACCAGGCCCAACCCTGCTTAGCTTCCGAGCTCAAACGGGATCGGGCTTGTTCGGGGTGGCATGGCCCTAGACACCCTTCTCCCTTTCTGTCTTTCTCTGTGTGTATGTGTGTGTGTGTATATATATCCACAGAATATGTGAATTTGAGGGGGGGGAAGATAGATACCTAAGTTAGTGTAGTTGCAAATGGCTAGAAGGCCTACTGAGTTGTTAAATTATATTTTTGTTTATAGCAATTTATTAAATGACTGAATTGCTATTTACATGGTTAAATTGCCTTAAGTATGCTCTCCAATAACCTTTGACTTCCTAGTGTTGATGCAGGTTTATGCTGAAAGTAAATCTTTTTTTTCTGCACCTATAGTGTATATTAAAGTACCAATAAGCCCTCATAGATGCAAATTGGTACAGACACTATGGAAAATAGTATGGCGTTTCCTCAAAAAACTAAGAATTGATCTACCATATGATCCAGGAATCCTTTGACTGGATATTTACCCCCAAAGACTTGAAAGCATATATCTGAAAAGATATTTGTACAATGATGTTCATAGCAACATTATTCATGGTGGCCAGGACATGGAAGCAACTGAAGTGTCCTACAATAGATGACTGGATAAAGAAGCTGTGGTACACATATATAATGGACTATTACTCAGCCATAAGAAGAGACGAAATACTGCCATTTGAGACAACATGGATGGACTTTGAGATAATTATGCCAAACGAAGTAAGCCAGACAGAAAAATTTGAAAACCACATAATATCACTTATATATGGGATGTAAACCTAAAAGCAGCAAAGCAGTCAGGACAAACAAACAGGGACATGGACAATGGACTAGCGGTTATCAGAGTGGAGGGGGGAGGGAAGAGAGGAGAGGTAGATGGGGTAAAAGGAGTCAAATGTGTGGTGACAGAAAGAAATGTAACTATGGGGAGTGAGCACACAACACAACATATATATGCATTACTGTTGAATTGTACACCTGAAACTTACTGAATTTTGTTAATTAATGTCACCACAATAAAAAAGAAGAAAGGTCATGTCAAAATAGTTAAGGAGTAAGTCTTCAGTTTGTTCCAGTTCAGTACATTATATTTGTAAAGCTTTACATTCCATAGATACTTGTGAGTGCAGCAGAGATGTCTGCTTTGTTTGGAGTTTTAGAAGAAAAAATGAATTAGATTTAGTTTAACATCAGAGACATTTCCTTCTCCCCCAGGCCAATTTAGTGGGGCCAAAGTTGATGAAGTAATGCTATCAAACTATTATGTACTTTTCAAAATTACTTTGACATTTGATATCTATTTGTGGGGTCTTCTGTGTGGTCATAAAGGCCTAATTATTGTACTCTGAAGAGATCAGAAAAGTCATATGGTTTAAACTCTCATTTTATGAGTGAGGAAACTGATGCCTACAGGGGCTAAGTGACTTATTCAAGGTCACAGCACTGGTGAGCTAAGGAATAGCCAGTTATCACTTTACTTACTTTTAGTTTTTATTTTGGAGACTTTTATTAAAAATAACCATTCACATTTTCTTTTAGGCCCATATTTATGAGGTCTTGAGTGTTCTTTTGGTTATTCATTTGAAAATATTTATTAATCTTCTATTATGTACTAGGCACTGGGTTAGATACATAATCTGTATATAGTGGCAAAAAATATATATGGTTTCTACTCTCATGGAGCCTACAGTTTATTTATGGATATTTATCTTGTTATAATATGAATCATCATAATAAATTACTTGTTAACAGCTTACTGCATGCCAGGCACTGTGTTATACAAATGTAAAAGCAGAAGCTGTGTACTGTATACATCTTCTCATTGAATTAATGTTAGGAGAACCCTATAATAAAGGTGCCTCTAACACCAACCATGAGAGGTAATTGAGATCAGACTCCATAGGCATGATGGGTGGTACATGAGGTCGAGTCAGTTTTGTTCTCCAAAGGCCATTGGACCAAGAGTTAGAAATATAGGCTATTAATAATTGAGCTAGTTAAGCTAATTATTAGCTTAGCTAATTAATTTTTCAGAGTTACATTTCCTTTAGTCTCAGAAAACTTTATTAGTAAAAACTTGAACTTTGAAAGCTGAAAGATGTGATTTGAATCCTGTTTTTTTTTCCTGTTTACTAGTGGTATAACAAATTCATGGAGGAATAATAGCCTCCTTATGGGGTTGTTTAGAGGATAAATGGGGTAACCTACATAGGGTATGGGATGTTTATTCCCTTCCTGCCACATCTGTAACTCGGGGAAAATATTGCCCAACCTATCCACCATACAGGATTGCGATTGTCATGGAGACAATGAAGGCAAAAGGTCACTGTAAACAATGAAGCATTACTGCCATACTGTTATGCTTATGGAGGGATTTTTTTTTTTAAGTTTATTTAGTTATTTTAATATAAGCTTTCTCTTTAAGTTTAACATGCGTACAGAAAAGTATACACATCATTAGTATACAACTCTATTAATTTTCACAAAGTAAATACACCCACACAACCAGAACCCACATCATAAAATAGAACATGTTAGAAATCCTTGTGGCACCCTTTCCCAATTGTTACCTCACCAGAAAGATAATCATCCTGATTTCTAATGCCATAAATTAGTTTTTTTCTATTTTAGAACTTTTTATAAATGGAATCATACAGAGTGTTCTTTCTAGTTTCTGGCTTTATTAGCTCTCATTATGTTTGAGAAGGTGATCCATTTTGTTCCATGTCATTGAAGTTCATTCATTCACATGGTTTTAGAATATTACCACAGTTTATGTAGCCATTCTTTAGGTGATTGACATAAGTTGTTTCTAATTTTTGGTTTTTATGAATAGTGCTGCCATGATCATTCTTTACGTATCTCTCAGAACATATATATGCATTTTTGTTGAATATATATCTTGGAGTGAAGTTGCTGGGTGACAGGGTATACATATATTTGATAATAATAGATACTGACAGATCATTTCCCAAAGTGCTTGTACCAATTTAAACTTCCATAAATAGAATGTATTTTAATATCTGCAAAATTCCATTAAATCTATAGTTTGATTTTATAGAAATACAGTTTAAATCATGTGAAATATGGGTGTATGTTTTTCTGTTTTGTTGACACCTTATCTTTGTCAAGTTCTTAGGTTGCATGAAACAGAGCCTCATTTCCATAAACTTAGCTTGTAGAGAGGGATTTGTTATTTTAAAGATTTATATGCACATGAATTAGGAAAAGCTGAATTGTGTAGCTTTAGATAGGTCTTAAAAATTCACAGGGGCCAGTCTTCGGGATCTTGAGTGTTCTGCTCTTTGGGCTTGCTTCTTCCTGTAAGGTATGCTGGTATCCTGAAAGGTGGTCCATTCTCACTGGGTCTGTGTTCAGCAGGAAATTACCTTAGGTACTGCTGTGAGCCAGCATCCATTCTGTTTGGCCATTTCTGAAACAACCACATCTTAGAGTTCCTTTTTAGAATCCTTTACTGGTTCAGTGGGTTTAGCTGTAATGTGGAAAGTGATAGCTGAAGCTTATACTCTTGCTTTTAGCTTTCAGACTCCCTACTCAAGATGGAGAGTCTATCTATTTCACTTCTTCTGTCTTCTGGTATTATAATTTCCCCTGGGGTATTTTCTTGGCCCAACTTATGCTTAATATTTTTAGCTAATACCCACTCTCTAGTTTGCAGAAGACTATATGGCCTATGCAAATAAATCTCTACTTTACATTCTTTATACAGATTTATACAAATATTTCTGTAGCAATTCTGAACTGGAAATGGAGCAAGTACAAAGTGTTGTAGTTGAAAAATGTTGAGCTTCTGATGAGTTCTGGTTGTTCTTCAAGACCTCTTTCCACCACAGGCACACAACTGAAGGTCCTAATTAGAGAAGGAATCTATTAAAAATACCTTGACCTAGCCGATGGCTTAATTTATATATGTGATGCTTTTCTGAAAGTGAAGTAAGTGATTAATATTAGTCAGCGCATGCATAAGACCCGAATGTCTTGTTCTAATAAGTTATTAAACTAACGGGGTAATTTGAAATTGGAACTAAAATGTCATTTCACTGCTGTATTTCTATAAATAAATTAAACTTTAAGAATAATTTAAGGCTTCAATGTAATATATTTAGAATTTTTTTAAAGCAAGTCTAGAAGCTGGGCCAATTTCTAGAAATATTCTGCTCAGTAGCTAGCCTTTTGTGGAAACAGTAGATTTTTAAACACTTGATTCATTTAAATTACTCTTCTTTTTGCTTTCAAGAAAGATTGAGAAGAGTTACAGGGAAGTTTAGTGAATTAGTCATTCAGTTCCTTATGGATCATTCACATGTACCAATGCCAGGAAACATTTAACTGATGAAAATGTTCTGAATGAATTTGTCATTTGAGAATACTCTTTGAATGAATGTCTTTATTATATTGAGTGCATCCTACTGGCATTATTTAGGTTTGCTTCCAGTATTAATTCATAAGAGGCCCTGGGTAACTTATCCATAGAATATGTCCAAGTCAAGTCCATTATATATTTGATTAAAGAATCTTTATGGCTCTTGAAAGTTATACAGGAATTTAACAGTATTATTTATAAAATCTAGGTGGTCATGTTTAAATGATAAATTTAAGAATGAGATGACTAATTTTATAACATTTCATTGGTAATAAACCTTAACTACTGGAAAAAATAGATTCTTTAAAAAATCCCTAATTTTTAAAACCCAAGTTTTTAAACATATATCATTCTCAGTTTCGTAAACAAAAAAAATCTGAACTTATAACATTGTTTACCAGCATAAGCACCTCCTATACTGTTTTGTGTAAGAGGTTTTCTGAGTAAGAATAATTTGCCATATTATACTGATAACTTGAAATTTAAGTTTTGTTTCCAATCTCAGATTCTTAAAAAGGTACCATTTAGCCAATGAACATAAAAGTGCTTACTGTCAAATTAGCTGTTGCTGCAGAACATGAAAGGAAGTCATGAGGCCATTAACACATCTAGAAATAGTCCTTTTCTAGCCTTTGGTTCCTAAGATAGCTGAGTGAAAATAAAATATTCAGATAAGGTACCATAGAGAGGTGAGTTTTTAAACTCTTCTTTTTAAACTTTCCTTCCTTCCTAGCCTTCCTTACTTCCATCCCTTCTTTATTTCCCCTTCTCCAAGTGTATTAACTTAAAACTTCACATTCAAGATCTTCCTAGGGCTAAGTGATGGGAGCGGTGAAGTACATACTTTATTCCTGCATATGCAATAACTCAGGAAAAAAAGAGGAAATTATAACAAATTTCACCACCAGTTTTCAAAGGTTAAAATGCCCTTCTTGTTCCAGAGTTTGATATGACCTTCAGCAGAACACATCCACTCTGTTAATGGGAAAAGAAAGTTCTCTTTATGGACTGCACTTTTATTTAAACTCTCAGAGTCCCTCTGGGTCTGTGTGGGAGAAAGATCTTTATTTCCTTCATTCTTTTATTTCTTTATTACAAAATATTTATTGACTGCCCACCCTTATGGTAGACACTGAGCTAAGTCCTGAGGTCCTTGAAGTGTTGAGGAGGAGGCAGGCATTAATTAAAAACTAACACAAATATCAGTTGACCCAGTGGGATAAAAGATATGCAAAGCCATGAGACTGTGTAACAGGTGTGGGAGGTGGTCAGGAAAGCCTGAGACTGGCCCACTGGACAGAAAGGGCAGAAAGGGGCTCCAGGCAAACCCCCCGAGGAGGGGGAGTCAAGCCTGGGGGCCGGGAGAGTGGACAGTCACACAAAGCAATGACGGAAGATACAGGGGACAGAGGGCCTCTTTTCAGCTGTGCAAGTGGTACAGATTTCCTCACTCAGACTGTTCCTTTTCTGATAAGAGAGGAACATCCACACCTGGATGACTCAGCCCATGTATGCCTATAACAGCTGCTTAAAAAATACTTATTGAAATAGGAGAGCTTATTCACATACTTAGGGCAGCAGTTGAATGGTACTTAACACATTCAGAGATAATTCCTGTCCAGAAAAGAATAGTTTAAGTAGAGAGAAGAGAGAGGCAGTTTAACAGTTTCTCCTCTTCAAAAGAAGGAACATAAAAGTATGGGAGTTGTTAAAAGTGGGAGTGAGAAGTCTGACGACAGAAAGCATGAGAAAATCAAGTCAGTGATGTTATGATTCAGAAATTATTATCATTTTTATTAAGAGTGATAATGGCATTGATTTTATGAAACTGAGCAGTTCTTTTCTCCCATTAAATGTCAGTGTGTGTGTGTGTGTGTGTGTGTGTGTGTGTGTGTGTGTGTGTGTTTATGTGTGTACATACATACTTGAGGCCAAATTAAATTTTGGTAAAAGAGAATAGAATTGGTAGATTTGGTTCATAAAAATATAAGATGCCTAAATTTGAATTTCGTGCAAGCAAAGAATAATTGTTAGTATACATATGTCTCAAATGCTCAACAATAGGGGAAATTTTCCTTCAAGAACTCAGGGGATGAGTTACCCCACTTCCCATATTTTAAACTATTGCATATACTATGTTTATATTTATGTTTATTCTCAGTTCATTCCTACTGCATATATTTTTAGAATCTTAATTTTCTCAGCAGTCTAGAACCTCTGGTTAGTGTATAGTAACATGATGAAGGATCCCTATCCTGGGGAGCCAGTTGATTTTTAACCATGGCTCTGCCTCCTTACTCTGGGCTTCTGTCTCCCCAGTGTTAATATTCTAAGAGTGAGACTGGAGAATTTTCCTTTCTGTGATGCCCTTTGGAACATTGAAACAGAGGGCCGCCTTTGCTACAAAGGCCACACACAGTGATTCTTCATCCGCCTTCTTGAAACTGAGCTGTGGCCCCAAAGTCTCTCACTAGTTTCATAAGGCATCTGCTTTTTCTTGGGAATATCTTTCAGGTAAGTGATGGGAACCTCTTGTAGCGCTGTCATACCACTTAAACAGCTCACTGTATGTAGATACCATACCAGAGAAACAGACACGTGAAGATAAAGTTTAGATGAAAACAATTGTTGCTTTGGGTGGCAGGATTTTAAAATGTTCTCGAATATTGATAAATTAAAAAAATAGAATCAGAGTAGGATGCATAGAAGCAGCTGTAATATGAACAAAAATTAATTTTTCTAAAGAGGAAAGTAGAAAGTTAAAAATTGAGATGTTAATATAAGAGTTGATGTTTCAGATTAAATACTGTCTATAAAAATGTAAACCATGAAGTTCTCATACATTTACAGTTTAAAGGCAACATATTACTAGAATTAGTAGATACTCTAAAGTGAGTAAATTTTTTTTACTTTAAATGCTCAGACATTTCGAATGAAAATTGTTAACCATCAAAGCCAGAAAGTGGCATTAAAAATTCAGGGGGTCTCTTATTTCGTTGCTGAGGCTTAGAGAAGGGAAACGATTTGTCTTAAGGTTACCTGGCTGATTAAAACCTGGTATAGAATCCAGATATCCAGGTAAACTCTCTAGTGCTCTTCCTGTTTCGCTTGGCTACATCAGTTTTGAGGTTTCCACTGTGGGCCTCAAATCTATGTTGTTGAAACTTCATACAAACAACTGGTTATTTACCATATTTCACATATAGCACAGATTTTAGTCCAGAGGAATTATATGGCATATTATTTCCTTGAGGCTGCTATAACAAATTAACACAAACTTGTTAAATAAAAACAACAAAATTTCAAAGCTCTGGAAGCCAGAAGTCTGAAATCAAGGTGTGAGGAGGGCTTCACTCCTTCCGGAAGCTCTGGGGAGAATCCGTTCCTTGCCTATTCCAGCTTCTGATGGCTGCTGACATTCCTTGACTTGTGGCTGCATCACTCCAGTCTCTATCTCTTTCTTCACATTGCCTTCTTTTCTGTGTTTGTCTTATCTCCATCTGCCTTTCTCTTGTAAGGATACTTGTGATGGCGTTTGGTATCCACCAGTATCATCTGGGATAATCTCATCTCAAAATCCTTAATTTATTCACATCTGCAAAAACTACCATATAAGGTAATATTCACAGGTTCCGGGGGACTCATATCTTTGTGGGTCACCATTCATCCCACTACACACAGGAAATAAAATTCCTTGGAAACCTATAAATTTAACCAAAAAGTGTTTTCTTCCCTGTGTCCTCTTCTGAGAACCTACAGCTGTTTGGTTATATTAAAAGTGCTTTTGGAGGTCAAGAACTTAGAGTGTAGCTGGAATTACCAGTCTCAACAGTGACAACTGACACGAATGTATGTAATTCAATACATACATTAAAATACCAACTTTACAATATTATAGGCAAACAGGAGTCCACTGATGTGAAGTTTCACTGAAATGCTGTAATGAAGAGATGTTATTTAAATATCACTATTTCTCAAAGTAAAGGAAACTATTGTATTAGTGCAATGTTAGCCCTTTCTTTTATGAGTCAGTTATGCCAATTTTATAAAAAACCTAAAAAATACGTTTAGCACCTGAAGTATGAAAGATCTGTATAACTGTTTTCATCAGATATCTTAAAGTTCATATTCCATTCCTCATCATCCACAACTTTGATGTTTCCTAATTTACATATAACTTACTACCTCCAAAAATGACATAAAGTGGCTTATCATGAAAGATGTATGCAATTAGAAGTAAAATTTCAAACAATTATAGAGGGAAAGGGAAATAAATATATATTCCAAACCTAGGCAAATGTATTAATTGAGAATGAGTACTAATACTAATAATGAATACTTACTTTCGAGCTTCCTGGCAGCCAAAGCAAAAGGAGTCTCCAATAGCATAACATATTGTTTATTATTTCAGTGTTTATTTTTACTGTTTCCCCCCATCCCAAGTTGAGATTGTTACAGAAATGTTAGTGATCACCTCCAGGCTTAGTTAGTATCTCCAGAAACAAAGTTAAATTTTGACTTGCAATCACAATGAATGAACTCTTCCAATTTTTACATATTATATTACATTTACTTAAATTATTCTTTAGGTCTGATTTTTTATTTTATACTATGATATTAAAATCTCGATACTAAGTGCTGTGACTAAATGAGATTGTCATCATCATCCTTTACTTGTGAGCATTTTATTATAATTGGTGCTTTTCTGTCAAGATTATTCTTTGTTTATAACTGAATCCATCAACTGACTCAAGGCATCTTTTGAGTAAATCTTATTCAGAGACTCTATGTCAACATACCATGTTTATAGATATTATACTGGCAAGTTGCTGTTACCCAACCATTGCTTAACTGAAACTCTTTTGATTTTCACTAAGAAAATATGAGATAGCATTCCATAGGTAGTCTGAACTTAAAGCAAATATAGTCAGTGTTTAGACCAATTATAGGTTAATGGGTAAGGAAGCTGTGAGAATGTGGATGAGTTGAATCATTTAACACCAGTAAATCAGCACAGTTGGGGATTTAGACACATATGTGGACTTAATGTACCACTTCACATAGCCTAAACAAATTAAAACAGTATTTTGTGTGAGCATTAAACTTTTTGTTCTTAAAGTTGAATACTATAGGGATTTGGCATAACAGATTACTAATTTTCAGCCCAAGTAATTCACACCCCTTTTGAGATCTTAATGTTATTTGTGACCAGTTGAGCCTATGAGACTGTGAAGTAATGAACTCTGCTTTCTTTGTGGCCACAGCTTTTGCCCCTAATTCCTCTTGGCCTGTTTCAACCTGTGCATCAGTGCTCCTAGGCTGAACTAGGCAAAAGAATGTTGATGGGTCATTGCTTCTAGAAAAGCATCTCAAAACATATTTAGATTGAAACATAGATAGTGACATCTATTTCAAGGAATGGGAATTCTTAAGGTTTAACTATAGTTTATTAGTTAAGAGCTTAGCTCTGGCTCAAGTGTAAGACTACTTGATTTCAAATTCAAATTGTGCCATTGGTCAGAATACTCTTCCAATCATCAGTTTCTTTATCTGTAAAATTGACCTAGTGATAGGACCACAATTTAATGGGTTATGATGAGTATTAAATATACTCATTTGTGTAGAGAAGTGATTAACACAATGCCTGGTACATGATAAGCTCTCAAAGGTATTAGTTTTTTTCATTGTTATTTTTGTAGTTAATGTTATCTTTATTATCATGTGGAAAATTTTGTGCTAAATTATAAATGGTACTGGATATTTTAAAAATAGAGACTATATGATAATATCTGTAATGAGTACATAAACAATTCTTGCATTTCCCCAAGTGCCTAATTCATTTTAAATGAAAGATTCATGACTCAGTTCAAATATACAAGTAGATTAGCCTTTACAAATAATTCACTTAATACGAGCTACAATATATGACAATTGTTTTATAGTCTTTGATCTGTGAGAGGTATATAGAGATGATCTACCTGTGCAAATTGCTTTACTTTTGATTTCATCAATTTGGAAAACATAGGTTGATTGTAGGAATTTTTTTTTCTCCCAAAGATTTTTGAACTGTATGCAATTTTATAGAGCTGTGCCCAGTAAAGTAGTTATTCTTATTACTTTCTCTCATATAGTCACTGAGTCATTTTGTTTTAATGTTTCATAACTTATTGTCTGCTTTACTGTTGGCGCTTACAGATTCAGAGGTTTAGAAAAAAATAAGAGGAAGGATCCTCTGATTCCTACCCCACTGGAAAAAGGGCAGTAACAACAATGACAAAAAAAGTGACAAGATGTATATCCTATTTTCCTTTTATTTCATCAAATCTGAAACCTTAGGGAGATTGTGACTACAAGTTAGGCATCTTTATCTATTTATCTACTTAACTTGTCTACATCATTCATTTTAGGGTCACAAAGAGGAGTTTAATAAGACTGCAAAAACAGAGTAACAAGTGTTATTAGAAGATCTATTTATAAGAATAAGAAATGGTAACTACTTAGCAAAAGAAATGTAAACATTTCATAAAGCATAATTTTCCACAAATTCTTCACAATTTAGTTAATCACTTGAAAAATCAGAAAGCAAAATTTATTTGAACTAAATCTAATTGGTTTGTAGTAAATCTTGTTGGTTACAGTGAGCAATCAATTATTAGCTGTTAAGCTAATGACTAAATAAGGGATCTATCGATTATGTTTCATGGTTTGGAAATGATTTATTCATTCAAGAATAATTATTGAATGGGCTCGATACTGTTTTAAACACTTACAATACAAATGATGAATACAATGATCTACAGTCTGATGGGGAAGACAGACAGTTCCAAGCTAACAAATAAATAAAAATATAATTACACATGTAATACAGGTAGTACAAAGCAATTCACACATGTGCCTGATAAATTAAGTTGTTGCAGTATGTTTAAAATGTTGGAGCCAGAATTTTGAGTAGTTACTTTTGGAATGATGCATAAAAAAATGTATATGTAGGTGTAGAGGTGTGTGTGTGTGTTTGTGTGTGTGTGTGTGTAACTATTTCTCTGAAGGTAATCTTATAACTTTACCTGACATAAGCTTTTCAAGATTATGGTGGATTTAATGTTTTGGAAAACATTTATGTGAAATGCAAAATGACTCTGACATGTGGATTAAACTTTTTTTTAACTTTCAAAATTGCCACTATGCCTTGTGTAATATCATGTAAAATAGCAACATGAATGTCTGGCTCAGTGGGGAGGCAGATGCTGCTGGGGAGGGACAGATGAAAGGTTCTAGTCAGTGGAAGTACATTTGAAGTTCTGGTTGATCAATAGAGTCTTTCACTTCCAGGGTCAAGGTGATAGCAGCCAATTAATAGGAGAACTGGAAAAAGAGTAAAAGACCTACACGCTAATGTTACTTGTGCTTTGTGTGCGAATATTGTTTTCCCCCAACTTGAAAGCATTGCGCATTTGCTTAGCTTGGAGCTTTCTTTGATACTCCTGCCTTTAAGCCCCATATGGCTGCTCCCTTCTGAGAAAGCCTTTTATAAACTGCAGTGCTCTGTAAGCGCCATTGGCTGTGGCCTGGTGGAAATGTTCTGGGTTCATAGATAGTTCTGAATTCAAATCCCAGCTGTGACTCTTTCTAGCTTTGTAACCTGAGCAAGTTATTTAACTTCCTTGATTGACAGCTTCTTGACTCTAAAATGCAGAAGAATAAAACCTCCCTTATAGGAGTGTGTGAGGATTAATGAGATGACCACAAAGTAAGGCATGTTGTACAATGTCTGGCACCTAGTTGGCTCTGCTTGATACTTAAGGCCCAACTCTGGAAGCACTGGAGGTTACAAAGCTCAGTTTCAGGTTATTTTCATGTTGTTTTATTTGTAAGTCTCATTTCCCCCACAGGTGTGGTGAGAATCTTGAGGGCAGGAAACATACTTCATGCTTCTTTTCTACCTTCCATTGTACCTAGCAGAGTCCACGGTACCAAAATAACACTTAGTAAAGGTTTGTTATTAACTTCTGGGCTATCTTAAAATTAGGGACCATGAATGGCATGGAAGTGACACTTTTACATTGTGCTTTCACAGATTTTGATCAAGGGTTGGTGATGGAGGATAAAGAGTGACATCATATGAAACCAACTCTTAAAATCATGACGGTCAATAGGAAAATAAAATGTGCCATATCCTTTCACAGTCTCTATGTTTAGCCAAAATTGCATAATGTATTTTATTATAATTGAAACCACAGTGAAAAGTGTGATGACCATTTAACGTCCAAAACACAATGGAAATTCACCTTCATAAAGAACAATAGTCATGGGGACCAAGACCTTGGATTCTGGCCAGTTTTCAACATCTGCTTCCTCTTGAGACAGTCTGGAATTATCTTACAGGATTCAGCCTTAGAACTGGCTTGAGAGCAGAGGGTTTGGTCTACATTATAATATCTGAGGAGACCCAGGTAGGCTGGACATGTAGGGTGGCAATGTCCTTGTCTCACTAAATCTGCAGAGGCTGTGTTCTGCCCCACAGTGGAGTGTTTCCAGGCCCTCTGTTAGTGCCACAGCTGCCTACCACAATAAAGGAGTTGAGAAAAAAATCTTCCACAAAGTTGGCCCTCAACACTTACTTAATGAAGAAAAGGAGGAAAAAAAATGTTCTATTTGTATGTCTTTTATGTAACCCCAAGATTTCCAAACTGATTTTGACATTACTCTAACTCAGTATAAAGATTTGGACAGACCCATGTAGTATGTTGTAATGATATTTGGCTTGTTGATTTTTCAGCTCTAAGGAAACCTTTGCTTCTGGCAATAGGGATAGATAATAGTGTTCTTCTCTTTAATGCTTTGGGACTAACACAGTTGTCCAAAATGCTAAACTTTGTTCTGTAAAATTATAACCAAAAACAGATTTTTAAACAAGTTTATATGTATCCCCTGAGCAACACTGGTCAAACATTCATTTATTCAACAGTAAACAGAGTACCATGATGAAATAGATTTGAAAAATTTATTTTTCTGGCTTAGATGAATTTCCTTACTGTACGATTTCTCAGGGCCTTTAATAACTAATATACACCTGACTTCTCAAGACAAGAATACAAAATGCTGCTTTTCACAGATTTTTTTTTTCTTTATGGAGACTATTTTTCATGGAGTACATTGTAGGAAAGTTGGATGTAATGGTTAAGCTTCTTATAGCTATGAATGATTTAGAGATTGAGTTGGAGGGAGAGAATGAATCAATTGACTAGGATAGTTATCACTTCTATATTACAAGAGGAAGAAACTGAGGCACAGGTGTTAGTGAGTTGCCTTTCATGGACTGAAGGCAGATCTTCAGATTGCACATTGGTATCATTACATATTTAACAATTTGAATGAATGAATGAAGGAATAAATAAATAAATCTGGAAGGAGTTTAACCATTTTCTTAAAAATATCAGTTGCTATGCCTAATGCAAAATTTCCTAGCCTCACCAGGACTTTTTATTTTAAGAGTAAGAAAATATTTAGGCCATGTATAATTTTAGTAGAAATGGGATTGGGATTGCCACTGGACTTCTTCTTCCTGTATGGAAGTTTAGATGAATGTGTAGATAGTGGTTTCTTCACTTAGATGCCTTGTAATCAAAACCCTGTCAGGAGAATGTATCTTGTTTTCAGCTTAGCAGAAATAAAGAATTATTTTTATTCTTCACTCAGTTCCTTTTTTACTCTATTTCCCATTCTCAGTTTTCTTCCTGGACTAGAGTAAAAGTGGTTATTCTTCATGTGACACTAGAAGAAAGAGGTCATAGTCATTTTTTTTTGTGCACAAACCTTCTGTCCCTCACATCATTGTTGACCTTTTTCTATTCAGGGAGAATGGTATGAACTGCCTATTTTCTCACCAAGTTCCTTAGCTTTTGATGTTCAGAGCTGTTATAAAAGCAAATTTGAAATTTCTTAGAATCATTTTCTTTGATCGAGGTGACTTCTAATGTGGCTCATATCTGGCCTATTCATACAATCTGTTTCATCTTGGAACTTCCTTTTTCCTTTTATAGAACATACATTTTAAACCTACTTAAAGATAAGTGATTTCAAGTAAATATACAATGATTTTCAACATTCTGAAGTTAGATACAGTTGAATTCATGGCTTGAATAAATAAATGAATGACAGTTCTTGACTTGGTATATTTACAGCATATCAATGAAGGAGTAATAGGAATGACTAGATTTACTTCATTTTTCACAGCATGGTCATGAATTTTAGTTGGTGTTTGAGATCTCTCTCATGCTGAGACTAACAGTAATCCATCCTTCAGGAAAGTGGTATTTCTTGTCTGGTTTTTCTGATGCTTCTCACAATTTAATTATTTTTGGCATGCCCCATTGCTTATTTTACTTCACTGTATAGGTCTAACACTAGAAAGTCAGATTGATTTTTGTCTGTCTTATTAAGCTCAGCAAACTTAATTGTTTTAGAGTGTAATTTAAAGATATTTTCAAACACATAACTTTTCCAGACTCATAGATACAGAGAACAAATCGATGGTTGCTGAATGGGAGGAGGATTGGGGGGCTGGATGAAAAAGGTGAAAGGATTAAGAAGTACAAATTGGCAGTTACAAAATAATTATGAAAATATAAGGTACACATAAAGAATATAGTTAATAATATTGTAATAACTATGTATGGTGTCAGGTGGGTGCTAAACTTATGGAGGAGGGGTTACTTTGTAAGTGATATAAATGTCTAACCACTATACTGTATACCTGAAACTCATATAATATTGAACATCTATTGTAATCAGAAAATAAAATAAAAATAAATTATACTTTTTGCTTAGTGAGGACAAAAATTGTATTCCGTTTGAGATCTAAATTGCTCCAGTGGCAGGCATCTTTGCATATTGTTTTCACTGTACCTTTGAGGAATAACTAGAGCACAGGAAAAGTCGTATTCCATGTGGCCAACGGCTATGCTTGGCATCGCCAAATGGAAATTGGGAACACTGCCAAGTACAGGCTAGTTGTCACTTTCTTTCTTGCTTTTGTTAAACTAGGGTGTGGCAAACAGGGTATTAGTGCTGTCACCTCACTCTGTCCTCCAAAGTTTTGGGTCCCAGAATTACTAAAAAACTAAAAGACTATCCTCAAGTTGGGGGCAGGGAAATGAAAGAAGTTTAAGAAGCAGAGAAAGTTTTTAATAGCCTTCCCCTTTTTGTAAGGGATCCGATGTGGTTATTGAATGCAACATATTAGCAATAATATAATGATAACAATTTATTGGGCACTTACTATGCCCAACACAGTGTAACTGCTTATATTCATTATTGCAGTTAATTTTCTTAACCACCTCATGTGGCAAGTGCATTCTTAGTGTTACTAATGAGAAAACTGCAGCTTAGAGTGTAGTGGAGCAATTGAGCCAAGTTTACACAGTTAATGCACCACAGAGACAGAATTCCAACGAAAGCATTTTCCACTCCATTTTCTCTGCTTTGACCCAGGAGGCATGGTAGGTACCGGTATATAAACTATGGAGTGTTGTAACAGAGAACATGGACTTCCCATGTTTATAGAACACATGGGTCTGCTGAAGACTTCCTATTTTGTTTCACTTAACATTTTATTCAAAGATTCAAAATTGGTGAGCTTAATTAAAATATCAGTTCCTTAAAAATGTGCCTTAAAACATATTTAAACAAAACCCTGTATGTCATAACTTAGTTGTTTTAATAATGTAATGTTAAATACATATATTCTAACTTTTGTGATTGCATCATTATTGAATTTTTAAAAATATAATTTGGTTTTAACATGATGAATCAATATAGTGGTTTTGAGACTGGCTCATCTCCTGGAGTGCATTTATCAGAATCTTTTGAGTAAGTGGGTAGCTTAAAACAACATTTTCAATATTATAATTGTTTGTTTTTAAATTATTATATCTACTTTATTTGGAAATACCAGCAACATTAAAGCAAGGGATGAGGTTTTATATTTATCAACTCTAAGGATTAACCACTCAGTGGTACTTTTCCTGTATCTCTTCTTACATATCACTCTTAGCTTTATATTATTGTTATTCATACACATATATGTCTTGTTTTCCCCTACTGAATTGGAAAATCTTTGAGTATTTTTTGTTCATTTCATAGGCCCTTGTTAAATATTTGTGTCATGAATGACTGAATATTTACTTGTTACTATTTAACTTGTGCCTCTCAATATGTTGGGTGACAATCAAAAAGTAATGACAGTTATTGTATCAAAAATATTTTGATATAAATATTTTTGCACAGATCACGAATAACATTGTTATGTAGGAATAGCACCTATAGACTTAGGTTGTCTTTCATTCTTTGGGCATATAGAATGAGTCTGTAAAATTAGTGGACGTGAAGCTTGTTTCTGCATACATATTTAGAGAGACATAAAATATTGATTCTCCTCCTTGGAAAAAGGAAAAGTTAATGACTAAAATTTCTTTGTGATCTCTATGACAGCTTTATCGTGTAGGTCTCCAGAAAAACTAATCAATTTTCCAGGAACAGATCTGTCTGTGTACTAACAGACTGTGAAAACCTATCAGTTTTGTTTCTTTTTTTAAAAATCAAAAGCCCAAAGAAGTCAGTCTTTAAATGTTTGGATGTTTTTTCTCTGAGATATGGCTGGACAAGGCAAAGACAGACATTAACATTTCTAAAACAGGCTTGAAATAAATGAGATTTTTAAAAAATCAAACTCTTTCCAATTCCTATATTAATTGTAATTTTAATTAAAGCTTCTGTATGTCATCAGTGGCAGGAGATTGCCCCAGAAAGATAAAGTAAGACTGTGTCTGTCTTTGGCTTTTATGAAGGCAAAAGGAGTGTTCAAGAAACCAAATAGGCAGATAAATTTGCCATTGCATTAAAAAAGTAATTTGCTAAGCATCAGGTGAACCATATTATTAGTTGGTTAACATCCTTTTCTTTAGATCACTGCATTTTCTAACCAAATTTTTGGGTGGATTTCCTGGTTTGGGGGCTTAAGTTAGTGTGTGCCAGACTCTTCTAATACAGACTGTTTTATGGAGATAAAGGAATTCGGAAATGCAAATTACTTTTTTCAGTGGATTTTGATTTGAAATTTTAGTTAGTCAGGTTACTACAGGGTTATAAGATCAAATAAGAATATACTTGAAAGAGCTTTTTAAAATATTGCTATCATCTTAATTATTATTACCTGGACAACAAAGTAAAATGCCTGTGTTTATTCAACCCCTCTTCTGACACACATTGCTCTATTAGGAAATTGAAAGTTTTTGTTGATGTGTCTGTCTAAAAACTGAGAACTGGGACTTGGGATTTGCTGCTCAAAGAACCCTCGCCCAAGTGTGAACTTTACAAAATCAAATCAATACAAGGTCATCAGGCAGCATGCAAAGAGCAGCGTCACCATTCCTCTCAGCTTCTGGGCCAAGTCGAAAATGCGTTTTATAGTAGAACAGGTAAAATTTGATTCTTGTTAATGGAGCACAAAAGAATAATTTTAATGACGAAGACAAACCTAGGATCTGAACCTCAAAGATAAAACACAATCAGAGAAGCACTGAAGACTATTTGGCGTACTTAACGTACAAAAACACCAGAAGCAGCATTAACATCTTTCTAAGGCCTTATCTTAATTAATCCCAGTCACCTGAAATAACTCTGGAGAATGAGGTTCTCCCTACAAAGGTGCTCATTCCCTGCTGCAGGGACAGCCATGTTTTCTGAAGAATTGTGCCTTCGCTGGGGGGAAACACAGACAGAGGGGCCTGGAAATAGCTGGCCTCAAGAATGCTCTTTATGAGAGTCCAGTGAAGATTGAGATTTGGAGATATCATTTGTTTTCAGACAGATTTTGCCAATTGTGTTTTCTCATAGGAGCCAGTACAATGTAAGCCCCTTGAGGACAGAGTCTGAGTTTCTATATTCCCATCATGCATACCGACATCTCACATATTCACAACATAGATGTGGTTGATTGAGGTACCCTTATGCCTAAATTGCCAAAACCTACGACTCTTTATCCTTGTCTTGTTTACCTTTGCTCAGCATTGGAAATCACACCACCTCCTGTTTGAAACACTCCTTCTTAACTTTCCCAGTTCTCCTTTTACATGATTTATTGCTACTATTTTTTCCCCTGAGTCCCAGTCCTACCCCCTCAAGCTGGCTATTTACTATAGCTCTGTTCCCAGCCCTCTTCTTTATATTCTTTGTCTGGCTTGTTGTGTATTAGAATCACCGTACTGCCCCTACCCTCTGGGCCCTCATAACTGTGTGTGTGTGTGTGTGTGTGTGTGTGTGTGTGTGTGAGTGTATGGTGTATACTTTTCTGAGATATTTGTATATGTTATACAGTTAATGTCCCTCTATACCTCAATGTATAGTTCTAAAAACAAAGGCATTCTCTTATATAACTACAATACAATTATCAAAATCAGGAAATTAACATTGATAATGCTATTATCTAATCTATAGATTTCATTCAAATTTTGCCAGTTGTCCCATTAATGTCCTTTATAGCAAAGGGAAAAAATCCTCAACATTTGTGGTTTAGGAGTTCAATCCAGGATCACAAATTGTATTTTGCTCTCATTTTTTTTTGTAGTCTTTTAATTTGGAGCAGTTCTTCAGTATTTCTTTGTTTTTCATGACCTTGACATTTTTTAAGTTTACAGGCCAGTTATTTTGGGTCTGATGTTTCCTAATGATTAGATTGAGATTATATATTTTTGGCAGGAATACCACAGAAATGATGTTGTGCTCTTTTTAATGTCTTATATCAGGGCCACATGATATCTACTTGTGCCATTATGTGTGATCATTTACTTAATGTGCTGTGTGTAATATTTCTGCACTGTAAATTTATTCTTTTCCTCTTCTAATTAATAACTATGTTGTGGGGAAATACTTTGAGACTATGAAAATAAATACATCTATTATGGATAATGAGGGTCAAGTTTTCATTGTTGAAGGAAATTACAAATATGGAAAGGTAGAAGCCTAGAATAAACTCATGTGGTGTTAGATTATGATTGGTGATGACAACATAAACTTGTGATTTTTTTTTAATCTGTGCAGATATAAGTGCCTATCTATTCATCCATCCATCCTCTTACCTCTGTCCTCTGATAGGATACAGAAGTAATGAAAACTCTGTAGCAATGAGCACAACTAGCATCATATCTTCTTTTTAAAATACTGTTCTCCAATCAAATATCAACTAAAGTTTCTTTCTTGCTGGTGCAGGAAAAGAACACGATAGCCTGGAATAGTTTGTTTTACCAGAAAGTAAGAAAGTGAACAAAGAATGATGGGACATGTCAAAAGGGCACAGGAGCCAGCTTGAAGGGCTAACTCCCACTAGCCAAATATGGGATAATTTGAACATAAAAATAAGTGGTAGTGATAGGTAGAATAAAATAAGAAACGGAGTCCATACTCATAGAAAAAGAAAAAGAAAGAAAGAAAGAAAGAAAGAAAGAAAGAAAGAAAGAAAGGAAGGAATATTATTCCTTACCATAAAATTCCAACAAATAAATGCAGAAGTAATGATTGAATGAAAATCACCATTTGTCAGCTACTATGGTAATTATTGAGACAAACACCATCAATGATTTCTTCCTCCTTTTAATAATATTAGATATGCTCTTCCTTATTCCTTTCTCCTCAATCATTTAATTCACAGCTTTCAGCACACAATTAGGTCAAATCTGTTTTTATGCTGGTCTTCCCTCTTCCCAACTTGCTTTGTGTCCAAGTATCTAAGACCAGGAAATACCCTGATTTCCCATTATTGGATTAATATCTTATCCCATCTGTTCAGATTCTTCAGGCTTCCCAAGAAAACATTTACTTATTTTATATTTGCCTGCATCAGGATGAGAACTAGAGAGATTCCTTGGAAGCATCTTTCCCTGCAAGCTAACGTTGAGCACATTTGCAGACACACTATTGGTGAAGTCCAGATAGGTAAGATGACACTATTATAGACCTCTGTCTGGGAGCAGATACAAGGAGTCTAGTCTGTTGGGGGTAAATAGGACTTTGGGGCCTCCTCCTGTGTAATAGATTGATAGAGAACTTCTTCTACCTTGAAGAAAGGGCATTGAGAGTTGACCTAAGGTTTTGGTCATGCACAACTCTTAGGTTTTTTATTTGTTTGTTTGTTTTTTATTTTTGCTTTCCCATCCCCCTTTGTTCACAATTCAGAAGAGACTTGAGATAAGTGAGTGTTATTTACTACCCAAAACATTGCTCCTATATTATAATCATCAAGTCTCAGACTAAATATTGCTCCACACAGAAGCATTTATCAAATAAACACTCAGAAGCAAGCAAAAAGCAGTTTATACAGCTTGCTTTATGATCTGTTAGGAAGCCCCAGTTCTACTGCCTTGCAAATCATGTCTTCAGGGCTGACAGGGCAACATTCAGAGGCCAAATTCCTTCACCCTTAATAAAACTATCAGGCAACCCCCAACCTTCTTAAACCAACAGGTGGATACAGAAACCTTTAGAGATCAAACCTCTGGTCTGTCCCCATGGGCAGAGTCTCTCTGGATCTTCATATCCTGTTCACATGGGAGTGAAGAGTGTCTCTAAAATGTTTTTCTACTTATATATTCTTGACTATTTTAAATTTTACTTATGAGAGTCCATTTCTAGATTCTTCATATTAGTTAATAAGCCACTAGTTTTACCAATTAAAATACATGGTTAATATTTATTATATTGATGATTAAAGTCTTAGGTTTTAATATGGATAATAGAAGTACTTATAATAAAATAGAAGTATGTATAGTGGTTGCTTCTAGAGTGTGGCCTTTCCACTGTGAAAGGGACTGAATGTGGAGTCTAGTTTAGGGCAACCTATTGCCCCAGAGTTAAACTTGAATTAACTAGTATGAGTACAATATCACACTGTTCATGCTGCAGTTTTAAAAAGTAATTTACACATGTTGTAATGGAATTGAGAGAGGAGGAAATAGCCTGAGCACCAAGATGTACCTAGAAATCCAGTCCCGAGAGGTTCTTGATGAAAACACTTTAGAAGAAGTTTTCTTAACCAACATCCAGTTAAGTGACACATTCAGCATTCCCTTCCTAAAACTTGAGATTAATGGTCTCCTCTCTTCTGCTCTTCTATCACTTGAGTTGTATGCTTACAGTCAATTCATTATTTTCCCCAAAACCTGTTTATTCCATTTGAACTTGTAATTATAATTACAAAACTTAAATATTATGCAATACTGTGATTTGGGAGTATAAATATAAAAAGTTATTGTTTCTTTGAAAAATAAATTTAATGCTTTGAAAAGACAGTAAAACAGAATTGCTAAAAGAGTTAAATTAGGTAAGAGTGAGGCAACTATTAAAGATTTGTGAAAAAAATAATTTAAAAGAATTTCCCATGTAGATTGCTTTGCAAATATCTTCTAAGTTATTGATGCACTTTAAAGAAACCAAATGTATCATTATTTAAGAAGGGTTAAGTGGAGAACTGAAATTAGTAGAGACAAGCTCAAAGCCTTACATTTAAATAAAATATCTAAGGTACATATATAGCAATTTTTATTATTTCTTGCTTTTACTGAATTTTTTTATTAAGTGACAAATTACAGGCCCTGTGGATGTCAGATAAAATGACTTGTGTTCTAGCAAGAGAGATTTGAAGAGGAGACTTCACAAAGGGAAGTGTATATAGACTCTGTGATATGTTTTTAAACGTTCTATGCAGATTTGGTCCATGTCTCGAGAGCTAGGCTTGGTTGTCTTAAAAACCTTTGCCACCCCTGACATGCTGCCTTTGTTTTTTAGCTTTATTATAATCCCATGGGAATGCTCAGTGCCCATAATATGATTAAAAAATGATAGTTAGCATTTTACTTTCTCTTTGGGAGTGGTCCGTATGTGTACATATGTGCATCCTTTCAAGTGCAGTCCTCTGTTTTTGGTTTTATGACTAGGAACAAATTTTATTACAGTATTTTCTCAGTATTATTTTGTAGTAAATGTTCTTGAAAGAATGTGCAGTAAATAGCATTTGATTTCTATCTGGGTTCTCTTAGGCTTGGTCTCATGGCAGCCTATAATTTAAGGCTATGGTTATGTTGATATTTAAGAATTTTTAGGATCTATATTCATATGTGCTATGTAAACAAAACAATTATTCTATTATTGATCAATTTTTTCTTTTGAAATGCATAACAACAATCATTTTTCAGTTTTAATTAAGACTGTGTATAGAGATCTGTAGTTTATAAAAGCAGTGAATCAAGGAAATGTTTTTGTTATGTACGAAATGAAACAAAAAGAGAAAATATTGCCTTATCCTTTCATAAAAGAAAAAAAAGGGGACTCAAGACTAATTTGGAATTCATTACATTTTTTAGCTTATGTTTTCCTCACAAATACCAGAAACAGAGCCCTAAGATAGCAGTTTGTCAAACTACATATTAAGCTGATATTTGAATATGAAAGGATATTTCTACCCATTGTAGTAATGCTTTTTTGAAGCATTAAAAGCTCTTGTATTAGGGAGGTGACTGAATGAATGCTTAAAAAAACCCAAACCATGTGTACCTCATTTTGCCAGATTCTTTTCATGTTTTTTTGGGGGTAACCATATCAGGATATAGTGGGACCAAGGGAGGAGGTGAAATTAAGTAGAGAAATAAAGGCATAGCTCTTCACTCTGAAGAAGAGCAGTAATTGGCATGAATGTTTTGGAATCTGCTTGTAGTTTGTTTGGGTTTCCCATGGGAAAATTATTCTAAACTCTAGTGATCTATCTGCCCATACTTTTTGTTAAGCAGCTGGGATTGATTATTTTTTAAATAGATCAAATAATCTATTAAAAGTCCTATAGACTTTTAAAAGTCTTCTTTATGTTATGTTGAAATCTTATTCCTGTGGTTAGTAACATAATTTTCTGTCAAGCTCTTTGTGGAATTGATACATAATTACTTCTCAGGATTTGTTTATTATTGTAGCAGTGGAATCTCTTTGTTTGTTTGTTTTCTGGCTACCTACATGTACTATATTCTTTTGTATGTCTCATGAAGGAAGAATAACTTATTTTTGGGCTATTGCAACTAAACTCTTGAACCTGCTTCTTGGAAGGTTTTGATGTTTCTGATTATTCTGGCATGGTTACCTAATTATGTTTTGCTTCCTTAGGGTCAATTTATAGAAGCACAATATAGCACTTTCAGAAATTTGGGGAGCTTTTATTATATTAGGGAGAGTAAACATTTTAAATATGTAATCACATTACTCATTCACTCTTTCAATAAACATCTATGGGTCAGATTTGAGATTTTAAGATGCATGAGAGAATTTTCTGAAAGTTTGTTCAATAGTCCTTTTTCAGTTGCTACTTTCTAGAAAATATATAGTACTGTGTAAAAGTATAGTTGAAACAGAAAACCTAAGTTATATGCTAGAATGGGAAAACATCTCTCAATCTACATGTAAAATGTGGGAGTAAATTGGAGTTAGGGAGAGAGAATGGACTAGATAATGAGCATTGTGTCCTAAATAGGGCATTAAATTGTGTCCTAAAAAAGTACTCAGTCTCCAATTCAAGAGTAATATTTACAGTAATATTTCTTGCAGATGTACTTCCTTTTTTGAATCTGAGTTTGTATTAGAAGTCACAAAACGTTCTGATGTTCTCAGCATAGACAGCTAGTGAGGAACCCAGGGGGAAATATAGGTAAAATGAGAGGATTTTCATCAGGCTTGTTTGGAAAATTGGCTTTTGGGCTTCATGTTTTGGACAATCAGCATATAGGTCCCTTTCAGTGACTGTTTCACAGAAGATAATATTTACAGCTTTTGCTTTCTTTGAGGCTGCAACAATTGCAATACTATCATGTGGTATTGAGAGCAGTGAAAGTAGGGAAAGGAGACCTCTTTTCAGCTTTGCTCCAAGGCCCATCTTTGGGTCTTCCTTGGCCTAGTGGATCCAGAGGATGCAGAGAGAAACCTAGTGTCCAGGAATGGTACAGCGGCATCCAGACTACTGCCCCACCTCTCCCGGGGGTGGAATTTCAGTTTCTGAAGAGGTTTATGAGCTGCCCTGTGAACTGCTTTGTTATCCCAACTTTCTCATCCCAACTTCTGAAAGGCTGTCCTCATTCAAGGGCCAAGAGGAATGAGGCAAACGTTGTATAGCTTTCTATCCTGTGGGCTCCATGATGAATGGTGAAGCTACAGGTTTTCTAGTTGGAAAAAACACGTTCCCATACATTTTAGGTTATCTACCCAGTAAATAGGACAAGGAAAGGGCAATGAGCAAATTATAATGACTACTAAAAAACCTGGTCAATAGGGGATTGGGAGAATCGTGTCTCTTGCATAAGTTGTGCCCAGTTTGAAATCTTCTTAGTACACTTCTAAAGCTTCTCTGTGGCTGACAGCAGTGTTAGGTAAGATCTCTTAATCCCCACATAGATCAGCATCTCTCTAAAATAAATCACTTGACTTTTTTCTGCCTAACATTGCAGAGGATGGCTTAGGAGAGTAACCCTCTGATTTAAAATGTCTGCAAACTGCTTCTCTACTTGAAAATTTTGAATTTTACTTAGCTTTGCTTGTCTTTTCAGTGTTCTCAAAGGAAATGAATTATAGATTGCTACCTTTGCCCCTGATGTGCAAATATAATCATTGTTATTTTCTTGTCTTTTGGAGTATATTTTGACCAAAATAAGTAGATAATGTACTGTTTTCAAAGTCCCGACCACAGTTGTTGTTGTTTTACATTCAGTGATTCATGTGTTGTTCTTTCTAGGCAATGACAGAATTTTCAGTCAGTCAGTAATTTACTAAGCACGTATTATATTTTCAGTGCTGTGCAAGGAACCGGGGCTTAGTAAAGAAATCTGAGCACAGTTCATGTCTATAGTATTTATAGAGAAATGAAACCAAGTCAGAGGAAACAAAGAAAAATTAAATGTCTCACTGTGTAGTACTCACTATAGGTAGGTACCGCATGTGAGTAAATTTTGAATATGAATGAAGATGAAAAAGGTTTTGATTCAAGAAAGAAGTCTTTCTGTACTGGAATGTTCCATGGGGTAGATAAAATATGAGCAGAGTCATGAAAGATGAGTAGGATTTGGCAAGTAGAGAGAAGTGGAGGGAAGATGTTTCAAGTAAGGAGAGCAAAAGTTAAAAGGTGAAGTTGAGCATGGCTTCTGTTTGGGATGGTAAGAGAAGAGACCAAACACATTAAGTAGAGGACAAGCTGAGTATTCAGGAATATTAAAAAATAAAGTTGGGGATCCCTCTTCTTCTTTGGTTAGTGAACCTCAATTCTGTACCTACTCCTAGATGATGGGTTATGACTGGTCTAATCCACTCACAATTCTATTTCCTACTTTCTCAGCCTCCTTTGCAGGTAGACTAGCTCTGTGATCTCATTCCGGCCAAGCTGAAATCCCTGATGGCATTTTTGGAAACATTTTTGATTTTTTGATAAAATGTTGAAACTCGCTTTTTCCCTCCCCGTCCCTTGAATGAAGTGCAAAGTCTAGAGCCATACAGCAACTCTGCTACTATGAGGAAAAGGCTGAGAGCTGTTGTCTCTGATACTGCGAAACTGCTGTACCTACATCAATAGCTGTCTACTTCTCAGCCTCCTGTTTTCTGAGAAAAAAAAAATTAACCTTTGTTTATGTAAAATACTCTAAGTCATGGTTTTAGTTATTTTTAGTGGATTAGTATTATTTTAGGAAGTCTAATCTGGAATAATGTGCAAAGTAAATTGGAAGGGGGTAAAAATTGAGGTAGTTGTTATAACAACATAGGCTTGAGGTGAAGAGGTTCTGGACAAGACTTATGGGTAATAGGGAGGGAGACAGGCTTCTCAGAGAGGAAGCCAAAGGATTCAGTATAGATTCAGTGCAGAGAAAAAGCCAGATCACTTCAAAGTTTCTAAATAGGAAGATAAGTGGAATAGCCACACAGCTTTGGGAGTAGGTTGATAATGATAAAGATTAATGCTCTTTTAAGGCATGTCGAGTCTGAGCTTATGATGACACATCTGAGTGGAAATGAGTTTTACATAGAAATATAGCATTTAAATTTAGGTGTGTCTTTAGTGTGCCTATGACCTTGGACATGGATGGGGAAAAAAGCATTAAATGATGCCTTCAGCTATGAGTTGTATAAACGTGGAGATAGAGAAAGGAGATAACCCAGGGTTAGAGGATTAAACAAGGTGCAGTGCCATCAAAGCGAAGGGCTCATAGTGGGGCATCAATAAATGAATATCGCAGAGGTGAATGAAATCATCCTCAGTATCCATATCCAGTGCTCCAGAGAGGTCAAAGAAGATGAGGACCAAGGAGAGAAGAAGTGAATCTGGTAAAAATAGGACACTACTGATTTCCAAAAGAGGAGGTTCCTTAGAGTGAGAGCCATGTATCAGCTACCCATATCTGAGAAGAGGATGGGTTACGCAGGGAGGGAAGGGAGTAGAAGCTGAAGGTTGCAGAGAAAGATTACTCATGAAGGAGTTGGGAATTGAGAAGAAGGGCTGATTCTTGTAGGGAGAGTACACTTGGCAAAAGATGGCTTTAAAAAGATTGAAAAGTAGGAGGGAAGACATTGGTGGAAAGGTCCAAACACATAGCAAAAGTAAAGTCTATATGTGGTGTTGGAGAAGGACTTCCGTTTTAGGGAGATTCAGATGTTCCTCTGAAGTTGGAGGCAAGGATGAAAGGGAGCTGTGGAAATTTGTCTGTGGGAGCGGATACACTTGGATGCATCTTCCTTCACAGGGTAGGTGAAGTGAGGAGTTAAGAGTGAGGAGTGGTGTGTAGAAGTGGAGGGGAAACTTGGGAGGGAATAACTGTGAAGTGGCTGTTGTGAGGGTGTGTGCTAAAGTGGCATCTGCGTGAAGATCAACAGGACTGACCTAAGTTGGGTGACAAAAGTTTGTAAAGGGCGAGGCTGCGTGATTTTGAATTTTTCCCAAACAGGATTGTAGCAGAGAAGCAGAAGCTGAGGAGGAGAGCCAGCATCAGGTGGCGGTTTCATGGGGAATTGAAAAGGTGGGGGAATCTAGAACCGTGTTCCCAGGGAGGGAGGAGGATGAGAAGCCTGGTATGCCATGAAGAGGGAAGATTGTCCAGGGGATGGAGAACAGGTTTGGAGGATGTGGTGGGGGAAGTAGCAGAGAGAGGGGTGGTAGCCTGAGAAGAGTAAATGCAGATCTCAGGCATGGGACAGGAACTTGAGATGCTGAGGCCCAGGCTTTGCCTGTTAGTGTTTGGACACAGTTGCTTGTTAAAAGTAAAGATTTTATTCTTATTCTAATACATATATTTTTTTTAGAAAAACAGGCAAAATTGCACAGCATTTATTAAAAATATACTGGTATATTATTTACTTACAAATACATTAAAGCTGAGTATAAGTTAAGCACAAATCTAATGTGCTTTATCTCGCTTTCCTGAAACTTCCTAAATATGAAATAAAAAGCAACTGATGTCCCCAGTTGAGCTATATTTGCCCTTCCACGTATTCAACTATCCTTCTTGCTGGACTCAGCCTTGGGTTTCTGACAGTGTTGCTGAAACCCGCCATCCATTCACAGTGGCTTCTCCTCGTAATCTCTATGAAGCACAATTTTAAAAATGTCCCTAAAAAATCATACTACTTTAATGAGATAGCAGATGGCACGTTGCGTGATTTCCTAACTGGTGTTACTTCCACATTGTAATTGAACTATATAAAGAACTTTATTCTCCACACAGGAGGAATCCTGTGAAACTCAAGTTTATATTAACTTATAAAAGGTCTTTTCTGTATATTGGGACTGATTTTCATGTGTGTCGTAGCACTAGTTTTATTATATAAAAAATACACACAAATCATAAGGGATAAAAATGATAGATGCAAATTGTGAGGCATTTAGTAGGTCTTTACATTCTTATTTTCTTCTGATTTTTAAAAGTGAAGCATTATCTTGGCAGAAAATTTGAAAATAGAGAAAAGGAGAAAGGAAGTAAAAATTGCTCCAACTTCCTAGAAATAAGCACTATTAGTTTGTTTGTTGGCGGGGAAAGGCACTTTTTTTTTTTTTTCCCTGAAACTGGAATCATATTAAACAAATCTTTGTTTCTGACTTCAGTAGGTCAGTTCACTTGTACTTGTAGTTTCATTTTTCTGAAAATTCTCAGGTCAGCAAGAAAAGTTGTTAGAAGGAGGTAGCGTGCAACAGAAGGGTTAGCAGAAGCTTATTTAAATTGAAGTGTGGGCGATAGAAAAGCTGACTAATTTGTGAGCTCCACTAACTTGCTGCTCAGAAAAATGTGGTTGCAGTGAGCAAAATCTCCTTTGCCTCTAATTTTAGAAGATAATGGTTTAACTCTATTATGATTTATATTATATTCTTTTCAGGATTAACTCTAAACTCAGAAAAATCTTATTTTTATACCTTGATTATAATTATTTACTTACAGCCTAAAATATAGAAATTAATTTTGGATGATAAGTCCTTTTTTGTTGTCAGATTGTTTTCCTTTTAACATTTGTGTATTGTTTTTTGCGTTATATGTTCTAATGGAAATCAAATGTCCATTAGAGCGAATCAATGACTGCTCAAGGCAAGTTTGCTTTAATCTTCCAATGTTTATTTAGTTTTAGTTAATACTGAAGTTTTATGAGGGTTATGAATCATAAGAATGTGGAGAATATGAAACACATTACACTACTTTAGGCAGAAAGTTAAACTGTTTGTAATTTGGATGTGTTGTCCTAATTTTTATTACATAGAATATTTTTTATTGTTATTTTAAGTATGGAAATGTTTGGTGTGTCAGTTCTTCTTGCTTTATAGAATTTTCATTTTGAAATTGACAATGAAAAAGAATGATTATTTTGCATTAATTTATATTTAATTAAGCATCTGAGAAGTAACCAAAAGTGGGAAAGAAGAGGGGACATTCAGGGGTAAGCATTCTGGAGTAATGAATTTTAATTGCTAAAAATCAGTGGGTCAGCCAAAGACTCAAATGTTAATCTTTAATAAATAGACATTTGCTTAGAAACAAACTTCTTTGAACTCAGATGAAATATAAAAACAATTAAAAATTGTCAATAATAGTACATAACTGCCTATTTTAGCTTAGCTATGATTATTTCTAGAATAAAATACTCAGGGATGAGGTGGGATCTAAGGGAACACAAAATTCTGAGAAGCGAGCCCTACCAGGGCACATATGTGCCACCTAATTTGACACATCTTCACAGAGGTATATATATCTTACCACTCTTAATTTTAATTTAATGAAGTAAAAAAATTCTTGTTGAATTTGAATTATGGTGGTGACTGGTGGAGTGGTAGTATATAATTTTTTCCTCTTTTGATGTTTTTATAGTGTAAATTTGAGGTTAGCAAACTATGGCCTGCAGGCTTAGTCCAGCTTGTCCCATGTTTTTGTAAATAAAGTTTCATTGGAATACAGCCACTCTCATTTGTAATATATTCTTTATAACTGCTTTCACACGACTATTAGAGTTAAGTAGTTTTAACATTAGAGAGTTAAGTAGTTTTAACAGAAGCTATATAGACTGCAAAGCTTAAAATATTAAATATCTAACGTTTTACTGAAAATGTTTGTCAACTCCTAGTCAAACTTTCCTGTTCTAATATTCTTTAAACATGACAGCATGCTATTGTTTACATGTCAGTATGGAATCAATTACCAAGATGCTAAAGGAGATAGAAAAGAAGTAAAAATCCTGTTCCCTGCCTTGGAGAATTTTTTACACAAGACATAGATAAATGAAATAACTGGATAAAAATATGACACTTTATAATCAGGGACTAAATTGTGTGATAGTAACAAAAACTCCTATGAATATTCTATATCATGAATATAAGTGAATTGAATGTCATTTCAAGCTGGTCAGAGCCAGAGTTCTCAAAATTACAATGTGAGCACACCAATACATGAAGATATTTTTTGACTTTATCAAATAGAATTGGGAGCACCAACTTTTTGCCACACAGTTACATTATTGGATGTAGCCAGAGTTCTAAAGGAGTCTGCTGCTTTTCTAGAAATGATAGGGTCAGAAGGGATGAGGTACTAGGCTTTCCTGAGTATGGGCTAGGAAAGAGGCAGTTACTTCAGGACGGTTTCATGGTCAGTGTATAGGGAGGCCCTACGACTATTTATGAAGAACATAATTTTAATAAGGACCTAGAGAGGGAGGCTTGGGATCAAAACATGATGGATATCTATCTTCAAGGACTAAATGAGCGGAGAACTAATCTGTCACATAATTGAACATATGAAGGAAAAAAGGTTGAACTTGGAAGGGGTACTAGAAGCAGTTATAAATTGATGTGAACTTACACGCAAGCATGAACAGCACAAGGCATTGTGTCTGTAATATGTTTCATTGACATTTAGTTTTCATACCTGGACTTTTTTGCATTGCAATAAAGCAAGTCCCAGCTTGAAACAGTGGGGTGTTTCTGTTCTATACTGAAACAGCTAGTACAGAGCAGGGAGGTTAAATTCAGAGAGTGGGGTACCCACTCACCTTGCATAATTCTTTCATATGAATATTGGAAGATTAAGAACTTTCTATAATAGAACCTTTTTGTCACAGTGTACCAAGTACAAAATGCAATAGAAATCCAAAGAAAGGAGAGGTCAGCGTGGTGGCCTCGACCAGCTGGGAAAAACTTAGTGGAGAGCACTGGATTTGATCTCAGTTTTTGAGAAAAGTATGAATTTAGTTTGATAGAGAAACAAGCTGGTGACTCTGGGATTTGAATGAGCATGGTTTGTGTGGAAGAAGAGCTTGGATGGAGTGAATGGTTTATGCCTGAAGTTAGTAGATTAGTTGAGTAGCAAGAAGGATGGGGAGAGGAGAGAATGGATGGGTGGCAGAACGTAAAGGAACTAGGTGCCATTTTAATCAGCCTGGTTTCTGTGATGCCATTACATTATGGGGTTTAGTGTTTAATGCTAAGAAACATCACCTGAAGTGAAGGATAGAGAGGTGAGGTGGTGTGAGCAGGTCTGCCAGGTCTGGGAATCACTGTGATTGTTTTGTTTGCTCCTAATTGTAAGAATGACACATCACATCCCTGGAGGGAAGGAATATCAGATACTAAAATACAACAGCATAAACCCTTTCTCTTAACTGGCAATACCTGTAGCCTTCTGGCCCTTTACTCCAAACCTTTTATGGAAGAATATAGTGTGTAAATAATAAATACATGAAATTACCTCCTAATTTTATTTCACTAAAGAGCTAGTTGGGAATCTCTCTTCTTTTTGAGAATAGTCACAGAGAGAAAGAAAAATTGCAAAAATTGATGCTTTCTCTCATTTTCCCATACGGACTTTCCCCATGAGTGTACCCTTTTTAATGACAGTGGAAGGCAGAGCAAGTTTTCAATGTAGTTTACTATTAAATTCTCCCAAAGGAGAGGGGATGTTGTTCAATACCCCAGGGCATGGCAGTGGAGTTGGCAGAGGCTGCTGAAGCAGCAGGTACTCACAGGTCCAGAAGTCCCCAGCTCATTAGGACTGGTGTAAATCATAGCATCTTTCACGCCTTTTGAGTGAAACTTGGCATCTCCAGTTTACTACTGTGTGGTGGTCATACCATCCCTGGCTTCAACAATATTAATAGATGGCACCTTCCATTAAACAATGAAAGTGGGCAGTCCTGTGCCAATAATGATGGACTGGGAGCCTGAAAGATTCTGCAGAGAAGAGAATAAGAGGATGCCAAGGAAGCCTGTCTTTTTGTAACTAAAGAATGGTAAATATGAAGAGTTGTTGGGCACATCAATCACCCAGTGTCACTGTGATGTGGAAGAGCTTGTATGAAAGCCGTGAAAAAGTCTTTGGCAGGGATGAACGCCCCAGCACCTGGATGAGTGTGGGCTTCAAAGGCTGGGCTGTTTAAGAGTCAGGTTTGTGACTTGCAAGTTGGCTTCCTGTAGTGTTTAGTCTGATGTGGAAAGGGTTCTGGCTCACACTGCCTGGCTGGGCCATGGAACTGGTTCCAGCTTAATATTCAGGACCTCTGTTTGCCAAGGCCTGTTTTTCCACCCCCCCCCCCATTCTTTTTTCTTCATGCTTATTATCGAATGTAGACAATAAAGGGTGAGATTTGGAAGAAATAAGAGACTTGAGGAAGACAGACTACCACAAAAGTAAAAGTAACTCTTTTCAGTATCAAATAATGTGACTAATATGTAGATGTTTAAAGATCTTTTATCTCTCTTGTATCCCTGGGAGGTGATGGGTTGTGGAGAGCAGAGGGGGAGGAAGAAAAAAAATGGGAGGAAAAAAGCATCTTCTGTTTGAGTGTATGAAATTGAAGACCTAGTAAAGGTATCATTTTGGGAAACTTGGGAGTGATAAAAAGAAAAAAAGAAAACAATAGAGCTCTTTTAGTTTAAAACTGAATGTTAAAAGCTCATTTTGTCTCAGGTGGTGCCACAGTATTTGATATTCAAATATAAGTCTCATAACATTTGACTTAGATGGTGGTATTAAGACATATATATAGTAGGTATATTATTCACTTGGCCAGTTTGACTGATATGAAATGATCTAGAATTAAAAATTTCTCTCTCCAGCTTTTCTCTTAAAAAGTCTTTGTCTTCTAATATTTTGCTCTCCTTTGCCTCTTTCCTAATTTTTTTTTCTTTATTTTTGTCTCGTATACTAAAGAACATCTAGAAACTCTCTTTAGAGGCTTCTATGATCCTAGGTTAAGCAGTTTGTTCCCCAGTCAATACTTTTGTCAGCTATTTTTGATTTTCTAAAATTGGTTTTCTTCAGGTAGTTATAATTGGAAGTGCTATTTATTCAAAAATTGTTTGAAGGAAAAACATTTTAATATGGCACAGCCACAATGGAGAGAGCAGAATTTAAGCTGAGTGAATTCTGTCTAAGTTCAAATTGCTCCGTTTTCCTGGCTTGAACACAAAATGAAATCAAATGGAAAGGTCGAGGATGACAAGAAAGCCATGACGAGAAAGATCGGAGAACGAAGTCGTTGAAAAGGGGACTGAAAAATGGATAACCAGAGGAAGAAGTACAGGGATCTTCCCTATCAATGGGAAGACATTCCATAGATAATAAGGAGACTATAAACATACAGCAAATTTTAAAAAATAAACTTTTATTTGCAGTGATTTTAGACAATAGGAAAGTTGTAAAGATAGAATAGATAGCACTGCCTACCCTTTACCCAGTTTTCTCTAATGTTGACATCTTAGAGCTTTTTACTTTTAATGGTTATGATAAACACGAAGCTATGATTTTTAGATGTTACCACTCTCTTACATTAAAAAAAAAATAGAAATAATGAATTTCCAACTCAAAACTTCATATTCTTGTTTACACTTTAAGACTATGTAGTATTTCCTGGGGCCCCTTGTGCCCATAGGTGTGGTCTGTACGATTTGCAAGGAGAGATTTGCCTTTTTCACGCTGCCACAAATCCTCTTCTCCACCTTTTCACAAAGTGGATAAATTTTGTTTTGAGGCCCAGACTCCTCTCTTTTGTACCTTTTCCATTTGTTAATGATAACTCCTCCTTAGCCCCATAGTTAAACTGAGGCTCTCAAAATCTCTCTCTCCTGTTAAGACCTGCTCTTAGGAGCAACTCCCAACTATGTTCATATTGAGAAAAATTAAAAAACAACAAGACCTAACAAGAGCTTAAAGAAACTGTTCTTTTCCAGGGTTATTTACATATTAGCAGAGATGCAAAGCTTTATGTCCAAGCTTTCCAAATTTAGGTATGTTACCGTGGCATATTATCCTGGGAAATTGCTTCTACGGAACATTTGGGGGAAAATCTCATTTTTTATGTTAAAATGCATATGGGATCATTGTAGAGTATATCACAAAATTCATGCAGTTTTTAAGGTAAGATATACCTTAAAGTAGGACTCTTTGGTGTTCTCTGGAGGTGTGCAGACCCTGGAGGTAGAAGTTCACTCTGCCTTGAATTATGTCTGTTAGGTTAAAAACAAATGAACAAAAAAACCTGTAAAACAAAACAAAACAAAACAAAACAAAACGAACAAAACAAAACATTGTGTTAAGCTAACTGACCTAAACTTTGGGAATTTTAGTACCAACCAGTATAGGTTCCCCGTCCTTTTATAACTCATCCTCCCTTATGATGAACATTTAAAAAAATCGATATACACCCAGAGTATGATCAACCCTCTCTTATTGAATATCATTGAATATGTATATTTCAGAATTATAAACATTTTAAAAATAAATGAATGAAAAGACGAGTGTTACTTTGCTATGTGGGGTCTTTCCTGTGTCTCCTAAAATTCCACCCAAGAAGTATTCACTTATTCTGAGAAAGCCAAGGTCTGCCGATCAATCCCTCTTTTTCTGGTCCTTGGGTGGTGAGGAGAAGTGATCAACTAGTGCACACATCAGCTTAAGGTGCTGGGGGCCTCTAAATAAGATGCAGTACCTCACTATTTATTCCTAGCCTCAGAGAAGACTTTATCATCCAGATTACAATTATAGTCTCTATTTATTATTTAGAACTAATCAAATGCTATATCCCATTATGGTATAAATGTTTTAGCTGAAGAGACATTGGTGAATGAAGGAAGAAAATGTTTAGAGTTAGCAAGATCAAGGTGCAAACCTTGGCTGCACCATTTGACCCCAGGTGTGGCACTTCTCCTCTTAAACCTTAATTCTCTAGTGTGCAAAATGAGAGCTTCAGTTATCAATTGTAAGAGCTCCACATAATAGAGCATATTTAGCTTATGAGCTGGCCTTTGGCCTTTTTGCTATCAGATCTATTCCTTGTCTACCACTCCTGTTCTCTGCATGGCATAGGGTTGAACCTCTGCAGGCTGATCCCCCAGCTCTGTTTCCAGCCAATGGGAGGCACTGATAGGAGATGGGAGAGTGCAGCAGTTCTGTTTGCCTTGTGGCTTCAGCTTCCACAAGATAGGCTCACTATGGTTCCATCTGCATCTGTGATTCTGCACCTTGGGTGCTGATACCCTCCTCCTTTGTCCCTTGCTAATCTTTGGGTTGCCTCGTTCACTCTTGACTTCTCTGCTCTTCTGGCACGTGTATATCCAAAGCCCTGTACTAAATTTTCTCTTTTTAAACACTTGGAGTTGTTTCTGTTTTCTTCATTGGACCCTTATTGATACATTCCACTTCAGTAATCTGAGAGCTGAGGAGAGTTTTGACCATGCTGGTTATGATAGGAGTGGAAGGGAAGTAGAGATGTGTCAAAGGAGGAGTGTATACAGTAGTGGCCAATTAGATAAAAGAGGCAAAGATCAGGAGAAATCAGGCAGTTCAGATAATGGTGACAGCCACTGATGGAGGTGAGTCATTGAAGGGGAGTTGGCTTTGTGTTTGGTATAGAGTATGTCAGAAAAGAGACTTCATGATTTCACTGTCTCTGCCCTCTGCCTTTCACATTTCAGTGTGTTACAGCTGCAGGAGTATTTATGGAGTTGCCTTTCTCTCTTGGGAAAGGGTAAGGGGAGAAGTTCAGAGGGAAGAGAGGGAGCAGTGTGTGGCCCAGAAGGGAATGCCCTCTGGTGCCTTGCTGAGCCGGGACATGTCTCTCCAATGCCATTGACTCCGGCCCCATCACTATAACCTTTCTGGGGAGTGAAATAGGAGCCAGCTGCTCACAACCAATTCTTTGCCAGTTGGGCAGAGCTCCTCACTGAAGGGACTGAGATGAGCAGGGTGTTCCTCTTGCCAGTGAAGCATTTGCAAAAGGAGTTCTGTGGGAGGAGATAAAAATTGACTTCCAAATGGCCTGCAGAAATCCAGAGACATTTTTGGGGCCAGCTTTTGGGGCCAGACTTAATAAGCAAAACAGCAGATTCTTGAGGTTTTGATTTCCCCATGGGTTAAGATAGTTCATAGTGGGGATGGTCAGCATTGCTATCGCAGGCTGGAATCCACTTCCTCACTGTGCTGGGGGCATTATGGAAATGGTCCCTCAGGGAGGGAAATGATTCTGCATCTTCAGGAACAATGGCTAGATATATTAAGAAATGAGCTCAGATGAAAAACAAACATAAAATCATTCTGGCAAATCAGAAAGAGCAAATTACATGGCATTCATAACGTTTTATATATGTGTGTTGGGAAAGGAGAGAAGAGTCTAATAAATGAAGACAAACAGGAAGTCCTTCCTAAACTCTCTTCCCAGATACTTTTCAGTCACGTTGTGCAGGTCGAAGGTTCTGGGAAGAAACAGCTAGTGCTCTGACCTGCCTTCTGCAAATACAACGTTTCCTGTTTTGAACTTGGGGCTGAAAAATGCACAAACCGATTGATTTAAACTTTTAAACTCTCAATATTCACAGACCTCAAGGACTGCTGGTTGAAGCCTGTGTGTGTCTGTGAGCGAGCGAGAGCGAGAGAGCGAGAGAGATTGATTCCAGATGCCTTTTGAATGTCACATTATATCTAACTTCCAGATAATTTCTAGTTAATTAAATAATCAATTCAATTGAATGTTAAATGCATCAATATTTTATAGTTTCCCAAACTAACCTTTTATTTTTTTATGGTATTTTTCAAATCTGAGTGAATTAGGTTTGGCCAGAGAAAGTCATTTATGTTAGGTTCTAAAATATGGTGATATGAAGCATGGTTCCCCTTGGATTTATGTTTACATCAATAAAGTCTTTTATTTACAATGACATAAAGAATATAAAATTAAAATTACCTGTTTAGCTCAGGGAGCAAGCAGATTTATTGATGAAGGTTGAATAGCCACCTTTACAGTTCTCTTTTTCCTTTTCAATAAATGATAACAGCTCCAGAGTTGTCATAAAATCTTATTTATTAATAGTGATAAGGATGAAGCTAATCCCCGTTTCATCACTGCGAGCAGCGGCCACACAAACACAATGGAACCTGACATGCTGGCTGCCTCTGCTCATTATAGCTTTCTAACCAGCCTCCAAGCTCATGGCTGGAAGTCGAATGGGGTGGGCTGGTTCCAAGTAGGAAATAAAAATAATTGGCTTTGGAGAGAGGATTATTAAAATTTCCGTGTGAAATTTCCACCATTTCTTGGTCTTAGATGGAATGGCACTTAGACTAAGATGCCTCTGTTGCAATTTTAAAACGAAAAGCATTTGAAAAAAATGGAGAAAATTATTACAGACAACTACCACTTCAATAACATTTCCCTGTCTTCATGTTTATTTCATTATTAATTACCTGCTAATTAAAAACAAAATAAGTAGAAAAATTCTAGCAACAAAAGTTTCATCAGGGAAGTTTTTTGTTTAAAGAGTTACAATATCAAGCTGTTCTTCCACCCAAAATGGATTGATTAGTTTTTTCTTAAATTGCTGCAGACATCAGGGAAAAAGCATAATGCTTTATATGAAACATCAGTGCAGACAAAGGCAACTTTTCTGGCCATCTGGTCTTTAGAAACATGTGGGAGTCCAGCAGACCCAGGCTTAATGATCAATGATTTTTCCTTGACGTAGGCTTGAATCTCAAGTCATCTCTGCTGTGTGATCTTGGGCAAGTTACTTCATCTCTCTAAGCCTCAATTTTTGATTTTCTTCAAAATAGGAATAACAGAACCGCCACAAAGACCTCTTGTGAGGGAAAAGTAGGTAATATGGGTAAAGAGCTTATATGACAAGAGAACCTAGCACATAGTAAGGTTTATGCCACAGTAGCTGTTTTTTTTTTTTTTAAATTATTATTATGGTATTCACTTCTGTGACTATTAGCATTTGGCAGTCTGCTTACTAGATTACTGAATTTAGTCTTTGTACAGTAGTCCTTGGGTGGTGGTTGAGACCTCATAAGTTAGGTAAAATCATGGAAGTGTTGCGTGTTGCTGACTCTCATTTGGACCCTGAGATACCACATTCTACAGCTGTATAGCTTTAGAAACAATGGCAAAAAATAATTCCATTTCAATCAGTCCTCCCTTAAATGCTTGATTTTGGCTTTTTGAATAAAAATAAGATTTTATCCTTGAGGATGTAAATCTCTCATAGCTGCTGAGTGAGAATGCACCTGGCTTGTCTGGGTGCCCTTGTGAAAAGCCAGGGGCTTTACCTTTCATTATATATTTAATAATACTTAGCAAGTAGCAGAATTAAACTTGTGAATCATTCTAACAACTACTTTTTTTAATGGAGGTGAGCCTCTTTATCTCAGTAGCAAATACTTTGTGGTTCTAAATTGGGATACTTGATGTGATTGTATTCCTCTCAAATATTGTTAAGAACTCATTTTACAGTGGAGAGGTTTGTAATTCAAGCAGTCAGAGGAACAAGGCATTCTGGGCTTTGGATGGCATTGGATTGAAAGAGAGGATGAACTGATTGGGATATGGCCAAGATGTGCTTCCTAGTGTCGGGAGAGGTAGGGAGGAAACTGTAATTTTTTTACTATGTACTAGAAGTCTTTGTATACATTATTTCATTTAGTTCTTTCAGTATACCTTTAAGGCATGTGTTATGCCCATTTCATAGGCTCAGAGGTGATTTGTCCAAGATGACAGAGTGAATAGAAGAGTGGTATTAAAAGAAGAAAATACTAGTTTTAGTTACACAGTATATTCTGTGAAAATCGATTAAGATGTATATCTATAATTTGTGCACTTTTCATGTATATGCTACACATCGATAAAAAATTACTTATCAAAACAAACAGGTCTGTCTGGCTCAAAGTCTGTGCCCTTTCTCTTTCTCGTGTTGCCTCCAAAGATGTTTCTGATGAATAGAGCTCCAAGGAGTTTCTTCCATCTGTCACAGTGGGTGTGGCCAGAAATAATGCCACCCTTATTACCTAGACCTGACTTTGAAAGATTCGGATGTTTCCAAGGAAAGATAGACTCGGAGGAATGCAGTTTCTTAAAACTGAGCATGCACATGTTTTAGAAGAGAATTCCCACATGGTGTTCTGAAAATGCATTGAGCTTGTTGCAAAGTTGTTCATAATAGTGAAAAATTGGTAAAAAACCATGAACTATCCATCAAAAAGAAATTAAATAAATAAATACTGTGTGGTTTAAAAGATTGCTTATTTTCAATGTGATTAATATGCTATGGAATGAAAAAAATGGTTATGGAACTGCATATATAGTAGAATGACATTTTTGTAATGTTTTGGTTTATGTATGTTTACATAAATAAGTGTCTAGAAAGATGTTTGATTAAATATTAATATTGGTACCTCTGCATTTTGTAATGTTGGTTGAATTTTCCTTTTAAAAATGTCTTACTATATTGTTTAACATTGTTTTCCTAAAATCTTATTTAAAAATGTTGTTTTAATTTTTAATAAAATAATATATTCAAGCAAAGGCTGCATACTGAATTAAGTATGTCCCTCCTCAAGTCGTCTACTCTGAAGGAAAACACTCGTTTTTCTATATGAGTTCTGACACATTAAAACAATATTATATTACCTTATAGTTAAATTAGAAAGGAGTATCTATAGGTATAAAAAGAGCTATTTTGTAAGATCAAACACATGCAATTACCAGACTGCTTAGCTTCCTTAAGCGTTTTAAAAAATCATTTTAAGGAAATGGTTAAAAATATTAAAAATAATAAATTATTCTAATTATATTTATATATGCAGGATATTCTACCTATCTGTACCAGATATTACAGCAATCTGAAAAACAGCTGTTTTATCTGTCCAAATTTATGTCAGTTTAAAAAATCCTCCATTCTTTTTAGATTTTAGTATAATAAAGATATGTAATTATATTTTATTTTGTTTCATTCCATTTATTCCATTCTTATGACTTTCTTCCTCAGACTAAAGAAATGAAATCATACAGATTACATATTTATGCAAAAACAGATAACAGAGTAGGTTATGAATTTCTTTTTTGTCTTTTTCTTAAAAAAACTAAGGAATTAGCATAAGAGAATCCTCAGTATATCTCTCTGTGGGTATCATTAATATATGCTATTTCATCACCTATAACCCCCAACCCAAACTGTGAGACTTGGCCAAGTTCATATAATTACTACCCCCTGAACAATTAGCAGCCTTGACAACATTTTCCGCTCTGGGTAAGCAAGTCCTTCAATCTGGAATGCTGTCCCCCACACTTACCTGGGTTTATCTATCAGAATCCAGCTCAAGCCTTTTGGGCCACAGCAAGATCTCTCCTTGGAACACATATCACTATGAAAATGGACAACGTGGTCTGACAAAATTCTTTCTGTTTGGGAACTGATATGTTTGAGAAGACTTAGAATATATAAAAAGAAAATCAAAAGTTTGTATCCAATAAATCTCATTTATTAAAAAAAGAATGTATGAAGAACCAAAATTTTTTTTTCTGGAAAATCTAGCTGTTTGGTTTCTCAATGGTACCAGTAAAGCTGATTTTTGGTATTGTATGTTTTACATATCAAGAGTCAGGAAAATGTCTTTAGATTAATCATGTCTGACAGACGTCATCTCTTTTACCTAAGCAAGGCATTTTATTTGGGGAGACAGGAGTCATTTGCTTACCAGAGAAAGAAGAGAAAGAGATCCTGAAAAGTCTAGGTATGTAGCTGGAAGTCAGTAGTTTTAACTCTGAAGGAGGGGAACGCTGGGAGGGGACAGAGAGGGGGTTGGAGCCAATGGAATGGCTGTCAGTTAATACTTCCTTCTCCTCCACCCAGGACACTCAGTATCTTAAGTAAGTAAAATCATGAAGTTTATTTATGTGTGGATTTCTGAGGAAATTGGGAAAGGTTCTGAGTTCTAGAATAGAGGTAACCCAGGCAAAGAGGCAAGAGACATAAGCCCGTGTGAGGCGTTCATGTTGTAGGAACTCTAGAAATGCATGTAGTCAGGAAAGCTTTGGGTTGTCATAGAGAAGTGGATTTAGGCCACGCTGAACCCTGTATCTGAGGAAGTCAGTTTGGCAGGACTGGGCAAGGGTTTCTGGTCACATTTAATGTTACAGGCCGGTGATTGTACCCATGTAGGAGTGACATGCGCTGCTGAGAGCTCTCAAGCCTCTGATATGCTACTGGATTTAGTCCTTTAAAAAAAGACCGCTACTTAGCTTTTCTCACTTGTCTATTTCCTTAAAAATTAACAAATCAGAAACTATCATTCCACTTAAAATGCACAGAAGTAAAGCCTATGATTGTTGATTATTTCCTGCCATCTTCACAACAGAAAAATGTTCTAACTGTAAATGAAGAAGTGCAATAGATCCAAATTCAATTTTCAGCAGAAGATTCATCATCTAATTTTGATAAAGGTGCATGGATTAATCAGTGAGTCAAAGCTATTTCCATGTAAGTCACTGCAGTTGTTAAATTTAGCAGACTTAAAGTTGTCTGAGTCTGGAGACTGCAGAATATTGTGGTGTTAAACACACTTCCACCCAAATGAGCTGCTCGTTGAGTTAGTCTCAGATGTATTTTCCTGCTGAGCTGCAACAGTAGTTATGGAAGATTCAGAACACTTGAGTGCTACAGTTGACCAGCAGGCTGTCAATTTGCCCATGGAGACGGCTTATGCCAATGCATGAACACGTGTTTAGGCTCTTGATGGAGTCCATCCTTTCCTTCCTCCCCGACCCCGAACTTTCATATACAACTTCCTGATTAATACATTTCAAATTATGTTTTGAAAATAAATAAATTAGGTTAAATTGATCAGAGCTTTCTGCCTTTGCATTATTGTTTGCTTAAAAAATAACACTGAATTATTTGTCCTAAGATAGTGGTAGATTTCATTTCCTGATGTGACTTGATACATGTCTTTTTCATGTCAACTTCCTTTAAGGTACCATTAAGTAAAATGAACATAAGGAATATCAACAGGATTGTTTCAGGATCAACGCACTGGTATCAATATATCAAATATTGTGGTTATTAGCAGAAAGCACTTATTAATAAATACTATTAGGTATAAAAGATTCAGACCTACTTTTGAAAATATATCTGTATTTTCTATCTGGAACATTCTATTTAACTTTCTTAGTAAGCTACTTGGGATGTAAACGAGTCCCAGCTGACAGTAAGGACTGTCAATTTGACCCAGGAAGTATGATGATTAGCATTGGAAATGTCCCGTTGTGGAGCTCTAGTTCCATCTGCTAGTGAAAAAAAAAGATTGGGGTAATTATAATTAGGAATTCAGTGTGTGGTAGTGGATTAGATGTGAAAGGAATGATTGCCCAAAGTCACTGATAATGGAAGGAATGAGGAAATTTGATCTGGAACCTCCACAGCATGCTTTGTTAATTAGTGACTCTCAATATGTTTATATCCTGCAGGTAGAATTTCTATTAGTTCTTGGATACTGAAAAATACTTGGGCTGTGAATAATGTTTCCCAGTGTAATTTGTACTACCTACACATATTAAAGAGACGTTACCCACTCACATCCTCTATAATGGCTCCCAACAGTGAAGGAGGTTAGGGGCAGGAATAGCAGCTGTTTCTGAAGAGGAGAAAGGTGAGAAGGGAGCTCGGAGGAATTGGTGAAGCTGGCTTCACTGGTGTATAGTCTGGGAAAGTGGGAAACACTAGTTTAGGAATTATCAAATCATTCCTCTCTTTTGAATGCATTATTAAGGTCAATAGCTATGCTGTTTATTATAATTTTTCTACTCCATACATATTGCATGATACTGAGAGAGAAGGTAGTTCCTCTCTAATGCATGGTATACTTTAGTAAATAGCAGCTCCCTTCCTCTTCATTTGAGTATATTTAACAACTACAACCTATTAATCAGAAATTTGAATCACCCAGAGCATGGTGAGATGCTGGAGCCTACTGCTCAGGAAATAAATGTGAGGATTTAAAGTAAGCCCCAAATCAGCCCTTCAGGTTATTGATTTATGATAGAGTTTGCCTAACTTACATATAACTTTTTTATTGTGTGTATAAAATGACAATGATTATCCTTTCTGGTAAATTTTGTGCATTAAAAAAACAAATTTTAGCTGCATTAGGAGAACTCCATGTAAGACTGTTGTGATGAGTTCTTTTTTAAAGCAAGAAATCCTTTATAATACAAATAGAAATTATTATTTTTTTCTACATTTGAATGGACATTGGCTTTTCTCAAAGCCTACAATTATACATAGCTATTAATCTCTGGAACACTGGAAATTACATTAATTCTTTAGAACTGCTTATCTAAAGCAGTGTTTCCTAACATTTTTCAAGTGGTGATTCCCAATTATTTTTCTTGATTTTGTAATACCCTTCCTCTTCTTCCTGAATTAACAATAAAATTTAGAGTATTGAAAAATTATGATTTTAAGGTACAGATATTCTTAACATGGAACTATCCCATGATTATATACAAAGTCTACCTTTTTTTTTCTGATTGTATACAAAGTTGGTGTAATGTTTTCAAATTTCCCTGACCATAAGAATCATTTGGGATGGGGTGGGGTATCATTTGTTAATAATTTGTATTTCTGAGACCTACCTTAGACTTACTGAGTCAAATAGGCAAGGCCTGGGAATATATTACTTTACTGAGCAATTGTAGGTGATTCTTATGATCTAGTAAGATCGGGACCAGTGATTAATGCAATAAAACTTTAGAGTACATCAGAATTACCCTTGTCTTGTTAAAAACTAAATTTTTGGACCTCAGCCCAGATTTAGTGGGTCTGGAGAGAAGCCTAAAAATTTACTTTTTTGACAAATTCTCTGATAATGCTATTGCTGCTGGTTGTGGTACCGCTTTAATGTAGTCAAAAGAACGTAGACTTGAGACCAGATGGATCTGGTTTCCAATACCATTTTTAGCTGGGAAGTTTTAATATAGTTACTTAATAACTCTTAGCTTTTTTCCTATTCTTTTTCTATTTTCAATTTTTTGCATATACTTAAAATTACAAAAATTTATACATACATTATATATTCATAGGTATATATGTTATATTTGGGAAGTGCAATATAACCTACACTGGTTAAGTATGGAGTACAGATGAAAACTGAGAAGGAAAAGGAGGAAATGAGAGTAAAAGAGGAGGTTGATAGGTCGGTAAGAGGGAGGGTGAGCAGTTAGCAAAGTAATAACCATGTGCTGAAATAGCCAGATCCTAGTAAAACAACATAACCTGAATTCAACTCAAGAATATAAAGTGAGTCTATGAAAAGTCAAGCTAACTGTTAACTTTGTGAGAAGAGAAAGGTCACTTGGCTGTATTAGTTTGATAGCATTGATTAATTTGAATGCTTTGAATCATTACTGCTGAGATTCTGTAAGTTCAGATACTGAAAAGAAGAAAATAATGTTGAAATGGAGAAACTAATCATCTGAGAGCTGTTTCCCATGTCAGCTGAGCATAAAATCATTGCTATCTGCTCTCCTTATACACATGACTAATAACATATTTGTAGATTTAGTTGAATTCTAAGAAAGAAATATAGTCATCATGTTCAGGGTTCAAACACCATAATTTAAATATGGACATTTTGTTCCACAGCTTCTAAAGAAAGTCAGACATTTAAGAAGTATTTTTTTCCTCATGAGAAATAAAAGCCAATTTGAGTGGAAAAATCCAGTATTCATGTAGAAGCTATGTATTATATGGAGACAGTGTTCTCATGGAATTGAACTCATGGAGTTACTGTTAAGAGAAAGGACCCAGGAGTTAGATTCCTGCATTTGAATCTTGTTTCTGCCTCTTAGGCAGGGCACTAAGCATAGTGCCTGTGCCATAGTAAATGCTCAGTAATAACAATAATGATAGCACACAACTATGAAATATCTATAAGCTTTTATTCAATAAATATTTGTTGAGTGCCTACAAAATACCAGGTATGGCTCTAAGTACTGGGGAAATCTACTCTCAGGGAGCCCTGGGAGACAGGCAATAAACTTGTGGATAAGAAAGTTACTCTAATGATTTAAATACTAAGCTTGGAGTGATGAATAAAACAAAAACAAAGTCCCTATCTTTGGAAACTCCCATTACAGTACCTTATATTTTAAGTTTGTTCACATTAATCTGGTTCATTATAGGTAGCATATAGCTTAGATTTCCTGACTAGAATTTTCTGCTTTAACCAGCAGACTGAGTACCTTAATTCAGTGAATTAACAGGTTAGATTGCAACTTAAAAAATTGTTTATTTCCATCCTCTCTTAGGAATTAATAGATTTTGTCCATATTATCAGTGCAAATAGCAGTGAACTTTCTACGCTTTTAGATTAAAAAAACCTCTACTTGATGTGACTATAATTTAAGATTAGGCACAATTAAAATATTCTATAATTTTTGTTCATTTTATAATTTCTTCAGGAATTCCATTATCTATGATTTAGTAATTTTCATTTTGTTAAGGACAGATTTGACTACAAAATGTAGGAAGATATTAATTTCCACTAATCTAATAATTATTATAGTCTTATGTTTGGAAATTTAAGTAAAATTTGTTTCCTTGGCAAAATAAGCCAAAATTTTATTATTAACCTCGACTCACATGACTGTATTTCCTTTTGTAAGATTATAACTAATATAAAGCAAAGACTGAATGAAAGTCTTTATGTTTTACAGATAAGAGATCACCCATTTATCCTCAGGAGCATTAATTATTGGAACAAATAATTACAGGAGACTATTTGGTATAGGGAAGATTAGGGAGGCAGAATTATTAATGGGCTGGGCAGATTTCTTTCCAGTGCAGGGACCAGCACCAGTTTCCCTATGATATGTAGAAGATACTGTACCATTGTTTTTGCTCTAAAGTCTACCCTCCTGGAAGGTTTTTAGCATGATCAGTAGCATACTTTAGATGGATAGATTTTCATAGGGACCTGAGTGTTGAAAATTAACATAGCCCCACAGAAGCATCCTTCCAAAAAGAAAAAAATGGGGCAAAAGCAGCATAATTATAGCAAGAAAACACAATACTAGAAACTTCAAAGCTTAATGTAGATGTGAAAAAAATATATAAAAAAAGTAATTTTGGGTTGCAGTGGTAATTGAAATGGCTCAGCACATAAGTGAGATACAAAATCAGTGTTTTAAAGGATACATAACAAGAAGTACTACACCCAGAAGCCTTGAGGCCATCTTTTCACTACACTTAGCCCTGATTTGACCATTAATGATTTGTCTAGGTAAATAGAATATTTGGTTCAAAAGGAACCTGCACAAATAATTAAAGTTTCAGAAAATAGGATTCATGAGGAACACAAAATGCATTAAGATTTTTAAAATGCAAAATAAAAGACAGAGGGATAGCCAAGACTTGTTCTTCAAGAATGTAGTCACACGTGCACATATATACATTATGTATACCTTGCACCATGGGAGTAGCAGAATGCTCAGTATCCTCCAAGATTAGAACAGAGAGAAACACTCTCTCATTTGAAGGAATGAGGAATAATTTATAGAAAGTGGGAGTTGTGTAGAGAGAAATTTTGCATCTTCTTCTCTGGTAGTCCTCTCTGGATTTGTTTAGGTGTCACCTTGCCAGAAAATCTCTTTAGAAACGTCTATCTTTAATTTAGAAAATTTTAGTCTAAAGATAGTCTCAATCCAAGATGAATAAGACTAATCAGTTTTCTAGTCCAAATGAATAAGAAAGTCAGAAAAAACTTCAAATCTTGATAATCTAATTCTTACGGAATTCTCTCCAACAATTGCTTGATAAATGTCAGTTCAGTGAAATGACTTTTACATTTAGATTCCTGGTAAGAATTTTTTTCCATATCCTTCAGAGTAGCTTTTTTTATTTTTTATTTTTTTAACTTCTTTAGATATTTAGCTTGTCAATGACTCACTATTTTCTCATCCTATTGTTGTATGTTTCCTTTGTTATTCACAAAAGGGTTGTATTGTTTGGTTTTATGCAAGGATGCTGATAGAACACGTGCAAATGTTCACTTCATTGGTTTTGAGAGAGAAGAGAGAAAATGATTTGTCTCACTGACAATGAATTATTGCATCTGTTTGTGGTTGTTAAATAATTTAATAAAATTTATAGAGCCTGTTTTCCCTTGGTTAAACTGTAGGCAAATGTCAGTCTCTGCTTAATTTGGAAACAAACAGAAGAAAGCCATGTTCTAATTTGCCTTTTAGCAGGTTAGATGTTGAGAAGACATTGAGTGACTTTATATTATACTATGTTTACATTTAAGTTGAGTATGTCTTTAATTTAAACTTGAGACAAAAGAAAATATTGTTATAAATAATATTTAAAAAATTTTTTTAAAGACAATTTTTTGTAGAAGTTTTAGGTTTATGTCAAAATTGAGGATGGTATAGAGATTTCCCATATGTTTCCTGCCCCATACTCATGCATAGCCTTTCCCATTATCAATATCACCCACCAGAATGGTACATTTGATACAATAAATGAACCTCACTGGAGTATCAAAATAACCCAAATTCCATAGTTTACAGTAGTTCAGCCTTGGTGTTGTACATTCTGTGCATTTGGACAAATGTATAATGACATGTATCCATCATTATAGTATCATACAGAGTATTTTCACTACCCTAAAAATCTGTGCTCCATCTGTTCATCCCTCCCCCGACCCAACCCCTGGCAACTGCTGATCTTTTTTCTGTCTCCATAGTTTTGCTTTTTCCAGAATGTCATATAGTTGATCTCATACAGCACACAGCATTTTCAGATTGACTTCTTTCACTTAGCAATATGCAATTAAGGTTCCTCCATGTCTTTTCATGGCTTAATAGCTCATTTCTTTTTATTGGTGAATAATAGCCTATTGTCTGGATGTATCACAGTTTCTTCTGTTCATCTACTGAAGGACATCTTGGTTGCTTCCAAGTTTTGGCAATTACGAATAAAGGCACTATAAACATCTATGTGTGTATATAAGTTTTCAACTCCTTTAGGTAAATACCAAGGAATATGATTGCTGGATACTATTATAAAAATGTTTTATAAAAAACAGTCAAACTATCTTCTGAAGTGTATGTACTATTTTGCATTCTCACTAGCAATGAATGAGAGAGTTCCTGTTGCTCCACATCCCGGGCAGCATTTGGTGTTGTCAGTGTTTTGGATTTTGACCATTCTAATTGGTCTGTGTAGTGGTATCTCATTACTGTTTTAATTTACATTTCCCTAATGACATGCTGTGGAACATCTTCTTGTATACTTGTTTTTCATCTGTATATCTTCTTTGGTGAAATGTCTGTTAAGGTTTTTGGCCCACCTTTTAATTGGGTTATTTGTTTTCTTATTGTTGAGTTTTAAGAGTTCTTTGTAAATTTTGGATAACAGTCCTTTATCAAATGTGTCTTTTGCAAACATTTTATCCCAGTCTATAGTTTTTAAATAGCCTATTTTTATTATATAATAGTAGTAATTATATTAAATTGTGATTATACTGAATATCAATGGGTTAGGTAATATTATTACCACAAGTTTTAAAGAATTTGATTTATTTAGTAGAAAACATGAGATTATTGATATTGCTACAAATTCATGATAACCAGCAGCCAAGTGGACCCTCAACAATGCCTGGCAGTCATTTCTTCAGTAAGTTACTCTCCCACTCTCTCCAGGGATTAATATCATCCTGTATTAGTCAGGATGCCTTTGCTTACACGTATCGAATATCTTTGATTCATAGTCTGCTCCAGCCATTGTCCTGTCTCTCAACTGCCCCCCTCAGCCAAACTTTTGTAAAGTGTCCTCTCTGCACATTCATTTTTTAATCTACTACTTTCTACTCTCAATGTCCACCATTCCACCACTCCAGTGATACTGCTCTTTCTAAGATCACCAATAACACTGATATTGTCAAGTGTAGTGGATACCTTTCTTCGTCTTACTAGACCTCTTACTAGCATTCACCCCTCCTTCCTGCATTGTTCTCTTCCTTTGGCTGTTTTTACTCTTCTGGTTCCCTCCTACTGCTTTGGCTTTCATCTTCCATCTCCTTTGTCAGCTTTTCTTCTAACTGATCTCAAAAATGTACTTTCCAGAAAGTCAGTGCTGGATATGCTCCCCATTTTATGCTGTCTTCTTTCCTCAAGGTATATCATCTAGTCCTGTGGTTTCGGATACTGCTAATAACCTGATGGTTCCTAAACCCCCAATTTATATATCTTGAACTCAGACATCTATCCTGAGGTCTAGTCCCTTTTTTGCAACTGCATTCTCAACACCTAGGCTTCTCTCTGTCTACAAATGGCTCCTCCAGTCTCACAGTCGCTCAAATCAGAGATCTGGGCATCATTTGTGATAGTTCCTTTTCCCTCTCCTCATTGCCCCACTCCAGTTCCAGTAAGTCCTCAGAGCCACTTCTCTCTTGTTCCCACCCTAGTTTAATATACTCTGATCTCTCCAGCATCATTTAATTTTTTTTTCTTCTTTCACTATGCATTTACTACACTGGCCTGTATTAGTGTATTCAGGATCTTCTATGTTGTTTCTTCTGCATAGAATATTCTCACACTATTTGCTTGGCAATTTGTCTAGCTTAAATGTTAGTTCCTCAGGGGATGTATAGGATTCAATGGCATTGTAAATTATTCCCCTCTACCTAAAAAAACCCCTGTATTTTCTTTCAGAGCAATTTTTATAATTTTTAATTACATGTTTCTGTGATTATTATTAATATATCTTCCTACTACAAGTGGTACTTATAGTAGGTAGTACTACTACTATACTGTATACCTAGCATAGTCTCTGGCACTAAATTGGGGCTTCCTAAATGTATATTGAAAAATTATATTCTAAAATTATGAGAAATTTTCTATATACCATATCTTTTTTTTTGTGTGTGGCCCTTCTTTTTGAGGGGGCATTTTTACCATGTAATACAGCACCACGAGAACAGATAACTAGTGTAAATGACAGCCCCTTTTATTCAACATTCAGTGATAGAAAATAGCTAGAGATATAAACTTGCATTCCTTACCATTGCAAAGGGGTGAAAAAATATGCCGGGAACTAAAAAAGTATAGTAATAAAATACAGAGGTAGCATGAGCATATAGAAATTCAACTGAGAATAGGAATATCTGAGTTTGATGTTCAACCCTGACCCTAATTTATATGTTTTTGGAGATTTATCAAGTTTTCTTGTGTCTTAGACTTTCTCTTTAAAACCTTGTGGAAATCTCATGAGAAAATGAATGTGGAAACCCTTTGAAGAGTATAACAACACTTTTCAGAAATATGAGATGCTCTTAACTCTCCTTATTTTGATTTTTGTTTATGAACAAAAGTAATAAAGTAATTTTACTTGGAGGTTGTTAAAAGAATGATAAATTTAGTTGCTCTTATAGATAAGACTAGCTGTCACTTCCTCTCAGTTTATATAAGTTACCATTAAGAAACCACCTAGGGATGATGAGAGTAAGTAAGTGTGGTGAATTCATTATGGATTTCCCTTTAATTCTTTACAAGCTTTCCTGATACCAATGTTAATTAAATTTAAGTATGTTGGGGTGGCAAGTCTCTTTTTTTAGGAGATTAATTACAGATTATTTTCTAAGCTATTTGTGAATTAACTATGGTTTTTCACTGTAAAGTGTTTATTAGAAATGCTGTTTTAGGAAAATGATTATAGATTATAAATGTTTTCATTAAGTTATTTTCCTGTCATTCTGCCAGTTTTATAGTAATAAATAACTTTAATGTTCCTTTCACTGATAATTTAAATGAGATCTAAGATACGAAAACTTATTCTGAAATAAGCTTAATTTAATTGACCCAGAATGGCTTTGAATCCTTGCTGCACATGATCCTTTTATGATTAAGTACTAAAGAGGAATCTGTTATGTTTTTCTTTTATTTCTTCACCATGGGATTCACACACCCTGGGATAAAATGTTTTATCCTTTTCAGGGAATATTAGTAGGTATATTAGAAATTTATCTTCTCAGGGGTTGTGCCAGTTTGTTTCCTTAACAAATAAGAATTCAAAGCTCTTTAGTAAAACTAATGATCTTATATGATCCCAAACCCCCCTACACAATTCAAATCATGTTTTAAATATCTTTGTGCCCAGACAAATCAGTAGCCTAGAGATAAGTATGTGTTAATTCACAGTCCTGTAAAAGGCTGTGATGTTCATCCCATTTTTAAAACTGCTGAGATGATCAAGTCTAACTATTTCAAATTTCATAGGGTTTTGTAAACTCTTCTCAGTGCCAAGAAAGCAAGCCACCTGGCAGTTTTTTAAAATAGTGAGCCAACGCTTAAGACTATGCATGCACCAGAATTTACTGTTATTATTTCAGCTGAATTCTGGCTCAGATATACATGGGATATAAGAGCATTTTTATTCCAGTTACTATGTCTTATTATTTCTTACAATTATATTTTCTGATGCAGATTATATTCTTATGAGGCAACCATTCTGGTGGTAATTGAGCAGATTTCATGTATTATAAGATATTGACAACCATTAATTTTTTTCTGAGTGTAAAAATGACTCAGAAAAATATTTTCTATTTTAAGTATCATCCAAGGTTGAATATTGGGTTCATTAGTTGAATTTCATAAGATTCATAAGTTAAATGTAGAGAGTGAAGCACAGTTGATAGAAGAGTGTTTTATGTGCCAAGGATGGACAGAAATTAGTTAACGAGTTGGGGTTAGTTGAGTTTAGATAAGGAACCTCTATATAAAAATGGACTCAATAGCTGTAATTACAGAAATAAAAGAATGTGGATTAGGGGACAATGAAAGACACTTTTTGTACACTATGTTATATTTTCCAAAGATGTTAGAGTGTGTTATGGGGACATAATGCAAATGTAAATGTGGAAATAGATATCTAGACATGAAAATAGAGGGAGAGGCCAAGGCTATTGGATGGAGAATTTTCAAGGCTACACTTTGTATTTGATAAAAGTGGTTGGAATTTTATAATTAAGATGTGTGCAGTGCAAGATTGAAGTTCTTGTAACTGATATGGAATTTTTGCTGAATCCAATTTCTTTGAAACATCTTTAAGTCCTCATTTAATATAGCAGATTTGAATCTCATTATCAGTGGAGTGCATTTAATCGAAATTAAATCTATTTAAGCAACTAGTCAGGAAATCTTTTCTTCCTCTGGGACGTTCATCTACTCATATCTACTCTCAAAACTTAGAGGCAGCAAAAGTTTGATTTAAGAGGAGACATACTATACATTTTGTTTAAATTGATTGCTTAAGTACTCATGAGATTAATTGTACAGATACATTATAAAATTGAATTTTGCTTTGGACATTCTTTTCACCAAGACTAATTAAAGTCAGTAGTTCTAAAGTATAAGATTCTAAAATAATTTCTAAATCAAAAGTTTGTCATGTTTAAGGGATATTTTGCCATGCCGTAATAGGGATACATTGATCAGTCCCAAGATAAATAGATGTTCAAGGTATTATCTTTAACTAAAATAACATTGGTGTAATTATTTAATAAAAACAAGCCTATGAATTTTGAAATTTTAAATATTTTAGTTACATGTCAAGTATTCCTTAAAAAGATAGGCATCATTACTCTATAAAGTATATCCTTCTGATAATAAGGTAATTATAGGACTAATGTCATAGAAATATCTTTAATATGTTTTCTTATAGTATCTGCTAATATAAGTTAATTTTAAATAATTTGAACGATACAGAGAAAACTAATTTGATAATTCTACTTATTTTCTCCTAGAGATAACCACTATTACCAATTAGAATATGTCCTTCCAAATTTGTCACATATAAACATTGAGATATTATACTGTATGTTCTCTTTTACTATGTATTTTTAAGGACACACACACAGGTTATCCATTTTAAGGTTTATAAATCTATGTCATTCATTATAAGATTACAAAGGCTGCATAGAATTGTTGTATGATTGTACCATAATTTATTTTGCCAGTCCTTACTTGGGATAGGTGTTTAGTTTATTTCTAATTTTTTTGACATCATTGACAGAATGACATTGAACTGCCTTGTACTTATATCTTTGCCCAGTTGTTTAAATATTTCCTCAAGATAAATTCTCAAAAAATTATATTGCTAGATTAAAGATAGGTGCATATTTTGCATTTTAAAACATGTTACTACATTGGCTTCCAGAAAAGATGTATCAGTTTATATTTAACATAACATTGTATGAAAATTTTCTTTTCCCCATAACCTCACATTTTTTAACCTTTAATAACCTGATATGCAAAAATAATATTATTTGCATATATATGTACATATACACATAACTATTTGTGCTTGAATATCTTTTTATATAATTTAAAGGAGTCGTATAATTTCTTTTCCAGAAATAGTTTGTAAAAACATTTTGTGAATTAAGAAACATATAGCAAATATTTTCCAGTTTAAGTTTTTAATTTGGACATACAGTAGTTTTAAATTTTTATGTGGTCAAATCTATGTCTTTTCCTCTATGGTTTTTCCAGAATCAATATATTTAAAAAGAAATCTTCTTGACCCCCAAAGTATACAAATATTTGCTTACATTTTTTTCTAGTACTTTATATTTTATTTAACCTTTAAGCCATCTAAAATTATTTTTTAGTCTGAAATGAAATAAGAATCTAGTTATATGCTTTTGTTCAAATGGATAATAAATTTTTAAATACCAATAATTGAATAATATATTGTTTTCTTTGCTATTTTTAATGCCACTTCCATTTCCAACTTTTGAAACAGCTCCATTTGACTTTTCATTACAATTTTATTTTATTTGTCTACTAATCAATGGAGAATTTGAACTTTGCCTATATTATCTTTCCAGTAAGTAATTTTTATGTTTCATTTATTTACTCTCTCTCTTTTTAGACTTTAAATGAAACTAAATCCTATGCATAATTTTTATAATATCTGTTGTTAATTTGGGATTCCCTTCACTCTTACCCACTCTGCCATTACATTTAGAAGTAGCTTGGTGTATAAGACAGCTATTAATTTTTTCTATATATTTTATTTTGCCACTATCATTTTATTAATTCTAATAATCTTTCAGTTGATCTTTTTGTATTTTCTAGGCAAATAATTATATTCTCTGCAAGTACTAATGATTTTTCACTTCCTTTTCAATATTTTTCATTTAATTTCTTATTCTTATCCTTACATCTTATTGCTTTGGCTTAAATATCCAAAATTATGCTCAACAATGTATAGTAGGGTTTTTGTTTTGTTTCTTTTTAGTTTTAATGGGAATGCTTCTAAATTTTTACCAGTTAATATGGTGTTTCCTCTAGGATTCTGAAATAGGATTTTATTGTGTTAAGGAAGTTTTCTTTCCTTCTCAGTTTACTGAGATTTCTGTTGGGAGTTAATATCATATTTTTAGCCTTTGGGGAATTTATAGGTCTGATCATATTGTTTTCTTCTTTTAACCTACTTATTTATTGAATTACATTGATTGATTGCCTAATGTGGATCCATTAGACCAGCAATTATTTTAATCTTTCGCAAATATAGTCAATAGACATAGAAATTTTTGCTTAGCACAAAGTCATGCAAGTAGGTGGTGATGGTGAATAAAATCCATTGGTTCCCAGTCCAATGTTTTAGGGAGAGGAATTTAATTATTTCAGTAATTTTTATCAGTAAGGCATTTATGGACTTTGAGTTTTATTATCTGAAATAAAACTATCCTTACATAATTTCTTTTCACATTTTTCTAAATTAAGACAAGAGATTTGTTTCCACTTTGGCCATGGAAACTTCAACTGGGTATCAATGGGGGTCAGAAGACATTCACCCTAACAGAGTCTCTGTGCTGAGAATACGCATTATCTGAGATCTGCCATCTGTTTGTTGCACATGGACAGAAGCTGATGTTCAGTTAATCAAAAGTATTAAATACAAATTAAAGTGTTAGGTGGTTCCAACCCATTTCAGAAGTTATGGATAAAGCTTGAAACCTTTAATCAGATTCATCTTGATGTTCAAGTCAAGTTGGCTATTTGAGCCAAAGCTTTCATATGTCTGTGGTAACTAGTCCTGAAGGGCATATTCTATTGTCACCATAAAAGAAAAAAATATTAAAGATATGTTTGCACATTGCATTGGGTCAATAGATTTGACATTCCATTGAAGGTGTAGTTCAGGGATCTACCTTATAGAAAGCTCAGAGGTTGCTTTTAAAGATTTATTATGGAAGAAAGATTCAACTGGGAAGTTTAAAATAATTTAAATGTAAGTTTTAGAATCTACAAAGACAATACAAGTACAAAAAATAGTCCATTTTATTATTAATTAAATGATAGATTAGACATCTCTAAGTCTAGAGAAAAAATAATTTAGACTATAAATGAATTGTTTCTTGTTTGAATAAAATTATGCTCTTCCAAAATTGATGTTTAACTTCCATGTTCCAAGTCACACACATTTATAAAATGTTTAAAAAAATTAAATTCATTGTATTTAAATATTTTAAGAATTTTAAAAATGACAATAGGTTTTATAATATCTTAATAAGAATTTATAAATGATATATATGAACTAAAATCTTACTAAATATTGCATAGGAAACAATGAATTTCTAGAAGTTGACCATTTTTCAAATTCCATTTCATTGATGAAACTTTATGCTCTGAAATGAGGCTGATTATATTTCTTATTTCCATTTCTTATTTCCATTACAACTCAAAATGATTTTTTAAATTGAGATATAATTGACATATAACATTGTAGTAGTTTTAAGCGTACAGCATAATGATTTGATATATATATGTGTGTGTGTGTGTGTGTGTGTGTGTATATATATATGTGTGTGTGTGTGTGTGTATAAAGAAATGATTACTAGAATAAGTTTCATTAACATCCATCACTACATATAGTACAGCTTTTTCCTTGTGATAAGAACTTTTAAGATCAGAGTAACTTTCAAATTCTACATAATTTTCTTATTTTTATAAATCACATCTGTTTCTGAAACTCAGCTCCAATAACACCCTATGATAACAAATAGTAGAACTCACGTCGTTTTGAAATATATTGGGTATTTTCTTTTCGGTTTTGAAAAAGCTATTTTCAGATTTGGATGATTGGAGAATATATATTTAAATTCCAAAGTGTGTAAAGTCAATGTAAATTATATATTGGTGTCTCATACTTGATGGTAAATATTACCATTAAAAGTTAAAAAGTCACAATGAAGGAGAAACTATTCTGAGAACTGGCTGTATTTAGCACACAAAGGAAAATGGGAAATTTTCTCAGGAACATTTGTGAAATGAACTTTATTTAATAATGTTCCATTCTGTTGATATTTTAACTTTTCAGAGAAAGTAGTTTAAGTGTACAACATTAGTTAGCAAGAAAACAATAAAATTATGCATAGATATGAAGGCTGAACTAATTATCAGTTTGTGGTAGATGCCTTGTCAAGTTACATGCATAAGCCTTGGGCATTGCATTTAATCTCTACAGTAATATGCTGAAAGAGATGCATTAGATAGAGGTATTAAAAAGTATACGTTTACATAGTCTACATTATAGATTTTCTTTTTAAAGGAAGCATGACATGCTTGCTTTCTATAAAGAGTACTTCTGATTAATCCTCACTCTAGAAACAACAAAGTCAGTGCTGGCATAAATTCAGCCAGGATTCCTGGGCCCTGCTGTGCAGGGAGTCTCTTGAGGAAAAACAGACCATATCTCAGTCTCCAGGCCCACTTGGTTCTTGGCACTTCTGCTGAGGGTTGAACAGGCTACTGATGAATTTTAAATGTCGTGTTTTCGAGTGTGAGGTGGACATCTGTCTTAGAGGAACAGGATTGATAGCAGCATGTCATTCCTTAGAGGCCATGGAATAATTGTCAGATGACCTTTATTGGTGTCTACCTCATTTTCTTCATTCTGGTGCTACTAAGGCATCATACTGTAGCATTTTCTCCTGGGACTTATAGTAAACAAAACCGTGCACCGCATGCAGCAGTAGGGTGCATTGAAAAAGGTCATGTTTTTGACTGGAATAATGGGAGTGTTAATGTTCCTTATAACTGAATACAAAGTGGATTGTGAAAGTCGCAAGAGGAAAATTGGTAAGATTTAAGTGAGAAACGAGGCTTTTCCCATGAAAGCAGTTGACATTATAAAGGAGCATCTTTTTTGCTCCTTTATTGGACTTGAGGAGAAATAAAAGTAGAGAATAGAAAGCTCATTATTCAGTGAAGTCTCACAATAAACAATTGCAGAATTTGTACCCTAATGCTGCAGGGAAAACAGAAACGGCAGGTATCAACAGAACAACATAATGGATTGCATCTCTGGGGATACAGGCTTCCAAGGCTATTATCTACCTGGTTTCCTCTGTGTTCAGGTCTCCTCACATATATGGACTTAATTTCCTCATTAAAAAAGAAAAAAAATTCCAAACAGGTAAAATAGACTTTGACTCTACCTGTGATCATTGGTTTGCCATGAAGAGTCAGTGGTTTTCATTGTTTTAATGATTTTGTCTTTTGAATGAAGCAGAGATGAAGGAATATAGAAAAAGTTTCAAAGAGTGATAATTCTTCATTTTTACTCCACTGTTGTTGAATAAACATATATAAGTAGGTTTGTTTCAGATGTCAAATAATATTTTAAATTCATAAATCAGGATACAGTGCTCTTTAAATTGTGACTCATAAAAGATATTTTGGTGTCCTTATTTTTACCATTTCTTTGAGTCAGCTTCTCATTTTTTTTATTGAGGTATAATTAACATACAACATTATATTAGTTTCAGGTGCACAACAAAATGGTTCAATATTTGTATATACTATAAAATGATCACCACAATAAATCTAATTAACATCTGTCACCATACATAGTTATAGAACTTTTTTTCTTGTGATGAGATTTACTCTCTTAGAAACTTTCAAATATACAATACCATAGTTGCAATGCTGTATATTACATCTCCATGACTTATTTACTTTATAACTGGAATCTTCCCAGTTTTTGTTAAAAATTTCAAATTAAAAGCTTTTTAGCCTGTGACAAACATTATGGTCTAGAGGAGACTAAAGAAACTTCTCATCTCAAAAATGAAAGTGATAGAAAGTGACTTCTTAATCCCAATTTTGCCATTATAGTTATTTTAGGAGGCATTACAGAATTATTAATCTATTGAAAACCCAGTAGTACCATTGCTGGTCAAAAATATACTTTCCAGTCTGATTATTAGCAGTTTTTATGTGAGCATGACAACAGGACCTTGGTGTGACTAAATCCACGAGTGTTATCTTCTGGGTTCCTGTGACAAATTCTTCTAGGAATAATGGAGTCAGAAGTAAAGCTTTTTAATTTTAGATTTTTCCCCCCCATGACCTAAAATTATAGTGAGCCTCCATGTAGAATTTGGATTTGTTTTTGTGTTAAATGCAATGCTTTTAAAATTATTCTTCCTCAGACCACTGTTATAGATTTTGAACATTTCAATGCTTCGTTGGTTTCTTGTCTGGCTTTTTAAAGTATCTCAGTAAAAGCCTCAGTCTTGAAGATGTAATTTAACTATACATAATTGCTATAGTACTTTTTTTTAAATGTTGCCTCATCATCGCTTGTGCCCCTTTGTCATCTTGGTTTTCAAGCATCCTTAATGTTATTTAATGCTGTTTTTATTGATATAGAAGCATTTATTATGTACTTTGCTCTAATCATTAAATTTGATTAATTTTGTCATTCTATTTACTGATTCCATCAGTTATAAAACCGATACATTAAAAGAGTAATGGAGAGAAAGCATTGACTCCAGGCAACATTAATGTTGAGATTAATTATTTTTGAAAGAACAAATCACTGGGATGGTTGGTACCTAGCACATAGTATGTGGTCAATCAGTCTGTATAAGTGAATGCTGTATTTTGAAATACATGGGACATGCATAATAAGAGTCATACTTGAAGAAAAACCCTACCATGCAACAAGAAGAGCCTGAGATAGTCACTTTTATTTAAAGTGTCATTTCTTAATGAGTCCGAAGGAGTGAATGACTATAGTAAGATATGACATGATGTAACCTTTCTCTATTCAACAAAACCAATCAATGGCACTAGGAAACCACCTTGTTAGAAACACTCTATCCCCATGTTTGCCTGTAGAACATAAATTATTTTGCTTTCAAGTGAGGAGAGTCAATTAAGAGATGTCATTTAAGAGAATATTTAGAGGGTCATTGACTTCCTATAATTCAATTAGTTTTCCTATACCTGCTGCAGTGTGTACATTTTGGAGTAGGTTTCCTAAAGGAGATAATTTTAGTACATATTGTTAAATGAAATGTAACATTAAATACAGACATAAAACTTAATTTGGCAAGAGATATGTGCTACACTTAGCATTGCCTTTAATTAATTCAAATGAATTATAAGATGGTGTAAAGAATGAATCTTTTTTTTTATGGATAATAAAATACCTATTCATCTTCTTACCAACAAGGGAGCCACCAAGGAGAGTCAGGGGTTCACAGAACTTGGGCCAGGTTTCAGCCACCTCTCAGCAGGACCTCCACCCCCCCTGTACCACACAGTGACATTAAGGGAGTCACATGGTATTAGTCATAACGTGTTTGTGACTTTGCATTAATTAATTTTTGTTTACTGTGAGAAAATAACTTTGGACCTTTTAATGTGGAACGAGTGATACAATTCTACAATTACAATCTTCCCTTACCTGAAACTTGAAAGCAACAGATATAGTGAAGATACCATCTCCTCCACCTTGAGTTTTGAGTGAAGAGTCAGGTTTTGTGTGTAGGGTGGGTTTTCTGTAGACTGCCTAGCTGCAAGATATGGATGTGGATTTGGGCATAAGTCCACTGGACAGGGAAAATGTATACATTTAGAACTCAGTCACATTTTTCGAGCTATCACAAATCCAATTTAATTAAGCCAACATTTTTGAGGATAGTCTTTTCCTTGATTATCACTCTCTGCCTCTGCCTATTGTTCTAATCTCATTTGGGACCACTCTACTCCTCTCTTATTATATTGTAGCCATCCTGGTCTTTTTTTTCCCTCCACTAAAGTACCTTTGTACCTGCTTTTCTTTTTCCCTGGAACTCTTTGCTCTCAACTCTTTTCTGGCTGCAGTCTGGCTCTCTCTCACCTTTATCACTGTCTTCACCACCTTGAAGGTAACATAAGACATTCTCTCCTCAAAGTTATCAATAACATTTTTTAAAAAATTATTTTTTAATTTTTCAATTACAGTTGATTTACATTATATTAGTTTCGAGTGTACAACATAGTGATTATCTATTTAATTTTGCAAAGTGATCCACCTGATAAGTCTAGTACCTACATCATATATAGTTATTACAATATTATTGACTATCTTCCTATACTGTACTTTACATTTCTGTACCAGTAACATCTTAAAAGCTGAATCCAATAAACCATTTTAACATCTATTTTCCAGCACTCACTTCTTCAAGTCTGTTCTTCGGCTTCTGCGAGAGCTCATCCTCCTCGTTTTTTTATCGCTCAGCCTTTTTTCTTCAGGTCTCCTCCTTTCCCCAGCCCCTTTACCTCGATGGCCTATACTCACCTAAAATCCACCATGGTCCAAGTAAACTTATTTCTGCTTCAACTTCACCTCTCCTGATATTCCATATCTCAGTTACTAACAATTCCATTCACCTCTCATTCAAACCAAAAACCTAGGAGTCATCCTAGACCTAGTCATAAACTTCTGCTTTTACCTCCTATTTTTTGATGCTTACCACTTCTTTCTATCCCTTTTATTAGTAATCTACCTTAGGCTATCACTATTTCTTTCCTTTAATGCTACAGTAGTCACTTCCTGCCCCATCTTCAGTTTTTGTCCATATTACATCCTTCTAGTGCATGTCCAGAGTGATCTAGCTAAGATCAAAAGCAGACCTTATCGGTTTCCTCAAAACTCTACAATGTGCTAGTACCTTGCATTAGTTATCGATTATTGTTTGTGGAATGGATGCATGAATGAAGAATGGAGATCAGAGACCTATCAATATCCAAGGTTGGGGCTTATTTGGATTCTAGACTATGTTTTCTATATCCTTTGAAGATTTTATGAATCAAAACTAAACATTTTGTTTCTGAGTTTTGCTTGGAAGTTCATAAAACCAGAATGAATATCATAGCATTCATTCATAGTATAGTGTTATAGTTTATAGGTTGTCTATAAGAACAGATATAATCCTTATGGTTAAAGTAAGGTTTATGTGCTTATTTTTATTTGTCTCTTAGTTATAATCTATTAAATTTTTATCTAAAGACTTTTTTTTTTTTAAGAACTCTTTAGGAATAAGTCTCTCTCCCCCACCCCCTACTATTACACTAAAAGAGAAAAGAGAATGTCACTTTGAGAAATCTTAATTTATGTAGCTGGATTTCTGCATCATGAAACAGAGATTCCTTCTAATCACAGTTTGACAATGGGTGTTTTGATTGCTATTCTTTAGGGTTTTGTAAAATTATTCTGTTTTAACAAAAAATCATTTTATAACAGTTCACTTAAAAACAACTTGCCAAAAAATGAAAAGACTACATGACAATATAATTAGGTATTTAAACATGCTCATCACTTCAGAGGTAGGGAGATGAAGGTATGATATTTTCTTTCTCTTAAAGTTTTGTGCAATGTTTCAGTATACTCTTTTGTGTGTGTGTGTGGTAAAATATACATAATATAATGTTTTTTATTTTAACCATTTTAAGTGTACTTTTTTGTGATGTTAGCTACATTCAGATTTTTGGGGTGCTTCAGTATATTTTTTCTGAAATTGTTATATGAAATAATTCAGCAGTTTCATGACTGAGACCCAAAGCTGTGCTTGCTTGCATTGAATAACAGTAGAATTTTTCTGGGGTTTGTCAGTGTGCTGTGAAAAAAAAATTATTTTGTTAGTTGAGTTTTTTTTGAGGAACTTGCAACATTTTCAACTATATAGGACTTAAAAAGATCAAAGACAATGGGAACTTATGAAAATAAGTTTATTATTTTGGCTTATTTGAACATTTTTCCCTCTAATTTTAGCTTAATGAAACATGTTTAGGGAGATGTAAAGCTTTTACTGTTGTATAGGAATCTCATTTAACCATGATCAGTATCCTATTCCTAACAGTGGATAAGCAACACTGTTGTAGAAAATAACAAGAAATTTAAAAAAATTAAAAAACAACATTTGTACATTTTCCCTTAATATTTCGAAATTATTTTTAAGATTAGAAATCAACTCTTACATCATGAGATTAAATAGAAATTATGCTTATGATATAAATATATTAGAAACGGTGCTGTTTATAGACAAATCAATGTCTTACATTGTTTTAATACAAGTAAAACTTCTGTTTACTGCTTTACTTGTTTATGAGATTCTCGATTAAATCTTTAAATGAAGTATTGATTAATTTAAGAAGACAGTAAGTACAAAATGTAAAGTATTATTTGGAGATGTTCAGAGACCACATAAACACAAATTATTTTATTTGTTTTATTATTTAATTTGTTTAAATGTGATCCCTTCTCATGAAATGATAATTCAGAAACCTAAACATAGAATGTTAGGAAATTGAAGGATTGAACTCAATGCCTGACTAATTCTTAAATCCTACTAGAATATGTGGCTAACCTTTAATTTAGGGGTCAGAGATATCACAAGATGCTGTTAATCTTAATAAATTTAAACTTTTTTTTTATACGTGAGTCTAAGAGAAATTTTAGGAGGAGTTGGCTCTTCAGTCCTTTCTCTTCATTCTAGAGTGAGAAAGTTTAGCTTTGAGATAAACAGAAAGTCCTCATACTTTTATAAAAATCTCCTAGATAGACCTAATGGTCATTGGAGTCAATTAAATCATCTAATGAGCTAAATGCTGACAAGGGCACATCTGAACTGATAACAAACCTGGTTTCTCTTGGAAAGTGGGAAAATACCTGTCTTCTAAATATGTAGATAACTGCAATGGATTTGCTCTCATTTCATCATCAAAATTTTTTTTTTGTATTTGTCAACAAGGAAGATCTATAACCAACACATCAGCTTTTTTCAGCTGGGGATATTTTCTGTCTGTTTATCTGAATAGTCCTCCTTCCCCACCACCAATCTCTCTCTTCTTGAGGGAAATAAAGATTTGAGGGTGTAGGCCTTGGCAAAAGGCCATGGTGGTGAAGAAGCTCAGAAGGAGACTTGGAGTCACCCATCTTTCTTGTGCTGACAGTTTCCATCTCTCTCCCTCTCACTGCTAACTTTGTAGAGCTAATGTGTAGTATGACCATTGAAAGAACAGACCTAGAGAGTTCTGAAACATTTTTGGCATACTTTGAATATTAGTAATCTTGGCACTAGTCAAGAGCAGACAATCTAATTATTTGTTCATATGTGCTGTGACCATTTTTTTTGCTCATTTTGGGGCTTTGCAATAACTTTGGATTTTGTCTTTTGTGAGATGACAACCTATGATCATATCTGTTCCACTGGTTCCAGGTTTTAAGGCATTTTAGAATAAGTTGTATAATCATAAAGGAATTTCAGGTCAAAGCAAGAAATATGCATCATGAGCAGGTGGATACTTTTGTAGGCTAGATATAAAATATTTATCTCTTGAAGGCTAAACTTGGTAGGAGAGAAAGCCTTGATGTAAGATGTTACCACAAAGAAGAGAGACTTGTAAGAGAAATCTCTGACAATAGTAGTTTTGTTCTCATAAACAAACAATAGCTCAAGTCAAGAGTGGAACATTAGAATGTGAAGGTTGGTATAACAACGCATAATAAAGCATAGGTCGCAGGAACTACATACATGCACTTAGAGGAATACTAATTTCCCATTTAAAGTTTGTTAGGAACTATTAAAGATTTTATAACTCTGTTGACAATAATCTTATTTGGAACATGATCTGCTTATATAAAAATAATTTTTAATGTGAAGACTCTCATTAGCTCAAATGAGTAGTCAAATGGTAGCTTTAAAAGCTGAGTCACAGTCTAATTTACCATCACAATTTAGTTTTCCTTTTTATTTTACTTGCTAGATTAATCCCATCAAGGCAGTGCCATTAGGTGCCTGCTTTGACGGTGTGGAAAAATATACACAAACATCTGATGTCTCTGAACATTTGGGTTGTAATAAATTTAAATGTGTTCTAACTGCATCTGTGTATAAACATCTGAAGATTTATAGTTGTTTTTAACTTAAGGATGAAGAAATTGACCACTATGGTATAATTAAAAATAACAACTCTCCAGAAAAGCGGGAACTAAGTTTTTAAATGCCAAAGCACCAAGAGGCAGTATTCTGTAACCTAACTTGGGTAATTTATATCATTGTCACTTGAAAATTGATATATATTTGAGTTAATGAATCATCCCACCAACATTCCATAACTAAAGCAAAATTTGTTTCCTTTTCATAGGCAAGGTTTTAGTCAATTGATTAATAAATCTTCCTGGCTTTTCCTGAATCACAGGATAGGGAGGCTCTTACAGGCAAGACCACAATTAAATGAGGCCTTGCAAAAGAGATTCTACCCAGTTTTAAAAGGGTACCGGTAAAGGAGACAGACCAGACTACTTTTGGCTATACTTTTCAGTGTTTAAAATAGTAATATCATGTGGCTGTAATGACTAAACATGTGAGGAAATGTTTCTCTTCCTTCAAAAAGAATAACCTTACCAGCACTTATAATTTACAAAGAATTTATGTGTATTTTCTCTTTTGAATCTTACAATAACACTCTATTATATAGAAGGGTTATTAATTCCTATGTAAATGCAGGAATTAAGATTCAGAGAGACTAGGTGACTTACTCAAGGTCATATATCTAGTGAGTAGAATAATCACAATTTGAGACTAGTTATTTTTACCCTAAGGACAATGCCTTTCTTACTCTACACTTTGCTGCCTCTTTGATATGCTTATAAAGTTGGGTGCTGCACTTATGCATTAAAATGCTTTTGGGAAATCTGTTCCTGGGAGAATTATCTGAATTGACGATGTGGTTGGGAACATCATTTACTTGAGTCTATAGTCTGAGCAGAGGAAAGTAAAAAGAAATAACCTATTTTAAGTGGCATTTGTCAGATGTTCAGTGTAAATGAATTGGGAGTGATAGACACAATGGACAGTCCAGGGCTAAGATGAAATCCATCATGTTATGAATGTTTAGAGGACTGGACCTATAATTTAGAAAAGATAATAGGTGAGAAAGCCTAGGTATGTCCAAGAAGGAAATAGCCACAAGAAATAATTAACTTCCATAAGATACAGTAATGTGAATGAATGGAATTTTATACCCCATTGGCACTGTTGTTTAGGGAAGGGTGAAATGGGTTTAAGAGACCAGGGTTCTGAGACTAAGATTCAAGGACACTTACAGACCTGGGTAAAAGGCAAGGTGCAAGTGTTCCCTGTGAAATTTTGTGACAAAAGTCTTTGAAATTTAATTTACATTGGAAATTCCTTAAGAGTTAGAGGAACTAATCGCATTTATGTTTGATTCTAAGCTGTAGCTACTAAGAACATTATATTGAGATGTAGGTGTGAATTTTGATAATGTTCATTTGAATTGTTTACCTCAGTCTGAAAATTTGCTCGAGAATCATTTGCCTACTGTTAGCTCTCAGGCTGATTTTTAAGACACTTGTATTCTTCAAAATAGTTTGAGGAAAAAAAATAATTTTTAGTTAAGCTACATTGCAAGCCCTTTGTGATATAAAGTATGTTAAGGTTAAAAATCTTTCATTTGAACTAGTTTAAGTATACAACTTAAACTTTTGCAAAGTATAAGTAAGGAAAACTTTAAAAAAATCCAGCTTTGTTTCTTTCACATATCTGTATAGACTTAGCTAGGTTGTCAAAGTACCAACAGGTAGAGCTTCTTACAAACCTGCTTTAATAAACAAATAAGAGTGATTTGTTGTTAACTTAATGACACCTGATTTTACCTCAAAGAATACACAGGCATTTGAAAAATAAGCTTTTTTCCAGAACCTAATAATACCAATTTTCTCGACAATTTCTTTTTTCTGAAATAGTAGAATAGTAAATTTTAGCCTTTGTCTAAATTATCATAATATCTGAATGGAGTCTAAGTAGTTCACAGAATGTTACCGAATTTGTCTGTTTTCTGAAGAAAATTGATTCATTATTTTCAAATTATTTTACAGGATCCTTCAAACCAAAAATGTGGTGGAAGAAAGAAAACCGTGTCTTTCAGCAGCATGCCGTCGGAAAAGAAAATTAGCAGTGCGAGCGACTGCATCAGCTTCATGCAAGCTGGCTGTGAGCTGAAGAAAGTCCGGCCAAACTCTCGCATTTATAACCGTTTTTTTACTCTGGACACAGACCTCCAAGCCCTCCGCTGGGAACCTTCCAAGAAAGACCTTGATAAAGCTAAGCTTGATATTTCTGCCATAAAAGAGATCAGGCTGGGGAAGAACACGGAAACATTTAGAAACAATGGCCTTGCTGATCAGATTTGTGAGGACTGTGCCTTTTCCATACTCCATGGGGAAAACTACGAGTCTTTAGATCTAGTTGCCAATTCAGCAGATGTCGCAAACATCTGGGTGTCAGGGTTACGGTACATGGTTTCTCGAAGTAAGCAACCCCTTGATTTTGAGGAAGGCAACCAGAACACACCAAGATTCATGTGGTTGAAAACAGTGTTTGAAGCAGCAGACGTTGATGGAAATGGAATTATGTTGGAAGACACTGCTGTAGAGTTAATAAAACAACTCAACCCTACCCTGAAGGAATCCAAGATCAGGTTAAAGTTTAAAGAAATTCAGAAGAGCAAAGAAAAGCTAACCACCCGTGTGACAGAAGAGGAATTTTGCGAAGCTTTTTGTGAACTTTGCACCAGGCCAGAAGTGTATTTCTTACTTGTACAGATATCTAAAAACAAAGAATATTTGGATGCCAATGATCTAATGCTATTTTTAGAAGCTGAGCAAGGAGTCACCCATATCACTGAGGATATATGCTTAGACATTATTCGGAGATATGAACTTTCTGAAGAGGGACGTCAAAAAGGGTTTCTTGCAATTGATGGCTTTACCCAGTATTTGTTGTCACCAGAATGTGACATTTTTGACCCTGAGCAAAAAAAGGTTGCCCAAGATATGACCCAGCCATTATCTCACTACTACATCAATGCCTCTCACAACACCTATCTCATAGAAGACCAATTCAGGGGGCCAGCTGATATTAATGGGTATGTTCGAGCTTTGAAAATGGGATGTCGAAGCATTGAACTTGATGTGAGTGATGGTTCAGACAATGAACCAATCCTTTGCAATCGAAATAACATGACAACATACCTTTCTTTTCGAAGTGTCATAGAGGTGATAAATAAATTTGCCTTTGTGGCTTCTGAATACCCACTCTTTCTTTGCTTGGGGAATCACTGCTCCCTACCACAACAGAAGGTAATGGTTCAACAGATGAAGAAGGTCTTTGGCAATAAACTCTATACTGAAGCACCTTTGCCATCAGAATCCTACCTCCCATCACCAGAAAAGTTAAAAAGAATGATCGTTGTGAAAGGGAAGAAATTGCCTTCTGATTCGGATGTTTTAGAAGGAGAAGTAACAGACGAAGACGAAGAAGCTGAAATGTCTCGAAGGATGTCAGTAGATTACAATGGTGAGCAGAAACAAATCTGGCTGTGTAGGGAGCTTTCTGATTTGGTATCTATTTGTAAATCTGTTCAATACAGGGATTTTGAACTGTCCATGAAGAGTCAAAACTACTGGGAAATTTGTTCATTTAGTGAAACAGAGGCTAGCCGAATTGCAAATGAATACCCAGAGGATTTTGTAAATTATAATAAGAAGTTCTTATCAAGAATCTATCCAAGTGCCATGAGGATTGATTCCAGTAACTTGAATCCACAGGACTTTTGGAATTGTGGTTGTCAGATTGTGGCAATGAATTTTCAGACTCCAGGTCCAATGATGGACCTTCACACTGGCTGGTTTCTTCAAAATGGAGGATGTGGTTATGTTCTAAGGCCATCTATCATGCGGGATGAAGTTTCTTACTTCAGTGCAAATACAAAGGGCATCGTACCTGGGGTGTCTCCTCTAGCTCTTCATATCAAGATCATCAGTGGTCAGAATTTCCCAAAGCCCAAGGGAGCTTGTGCCAAAGGGGATGTCATAGATCCCTATGTTTGTATAGAGATACATGGAATACCAGCAGACTGTTCAGAACAAAGAACTAAAACTGTACAACAAAACAGTGATAATCCTATTTTTGATGAAACTTTTGAGTTTCAAGTCAACCTACCTGAGCTGGCCATGATCCGTTTTGTCGTTCTGGATGATGACTACATTGGGGATGAGTTTATAGGGCAATATACAATACCATTTGAGTGTTTGCAGCCTGGATATCGGCATGTTCCCCTACGCTCTTTTGTGGGTGACATCATGGAGCATGTAACCCTTTTTGTCCACATTGCAATAACTAATCGAAGTGGAGGAGGAAAGGCACAGAAGCGCAGCCTTTCAGTGAGAATGGGGAAGAAAGTTCGAGAATATACCATGCTCAGGAATATTGGTCTTAAAACCATAGATGACATCTTTAAAATAGCAGTTCATCCCTTACGAGAAGCCATAGATATGAGAGAAAATATGCAGGTAGGAAAAATCCCATACTTTCTCCCCTATCCCCACTTCTTCTAACCCCACTTCTACCAGAAAACATTGTGTTTTAGTAATGATCTGATTCCTCAAATAATTATAAGAAAAGTGGTATAAACCCATATACCACTAAACTATGTTCAGTTTTGCCTGTGATAAAGCAGATACATTTTGTTTCTAGTTATAGATGCTCTTAAATTTGGCCTGAACTAAACCAGTTAATGGAGTATCAGTGAAGCAAAATGCTGTATATCAGTTAAATATCCCTAGTATTTAACCAAATTAGTATATGGGACTGTGTATATGAAACAATGTGAAAATAATAGAATATAAAATATTACATGTGTATGTAATATATTATGTATACAAACACATGCATAGTAATTATAAGTATATGTAAAATATTTGCAGATTTGAACATGGAAGGAAATTTTAAGTCATATAAAACAATTATAATGCCTATTAGATTTTTCAGTTGTTTAAATGTACTAACTTCTCATGAGAGCAAACAAAACTAAACAAATAAAATTCAGCCTTTGAACTTATTGAAAACTAGTCTCTTCCTAGAAATGTGGTTTAATTGAAAGAACATAGATTCTAGATTAAATTTCGATCCTGTGTGATCTTAAGCAAATTATTTCAGGTCTCTGATCATCAGTTTTCTTCATGTAAAGTAAGAAAAATGGTAATACATCATAGGATTATTATAAGTATTACATGAGAATATATATAAATTGCCCAGTAGAAACTACATGTAGAAATTCAACATCAGTTTCCTTCTGTTTATTATTTATAAGCAGATATGGCTGCAGACTCCTTTCTTCAATACCATTTAATATACCTATTCTAAGCTCTTGTTACTGAGAAACAATCAAACAATAAATACTAAATTTCTACAAAGTGCAGGGTGTTGGTTGGCAGAAGTGGCAGTGCTCTATGCTATGAGAGCAAAACAGGAGAGGAATATTTTTCAATGTACTTATTTGCTCTTTGAGTTAATGCTTTTATAGTAACCCTCACCAAAAAAATCTCTACTTTCAAGACAGAGAAAAAGCTTGTAGAGAAAGTTAATAAATAGCAAGTTGGGCTTTAAATACAGAATTGCCAACTACCAAAACCCATGGTCATTCATGATTTTTAGTCACGTGATATGGAACCTCAAACCCATCACTTGATGAAAACTTTAGTTTTACATTATTTCACAGAGAAATTCTGGAGTAGGAATAAAACAATTTTAAATAACCAAAATGATAAATAATATGTTACATAAATCACATACAAATACTTAGATTGTAAGCATTTTACTTGAGGTAGGTTGCCTTAGCCACTATTTAAAAATAAGCTCCAAATAGTAACATCTTTTACCTGACTTTTTCTGACATAATTCTATAACTAATACAAATGCCTGTATTAGATTAGATATGTCAGTTTTATACCTAACTTTATGTATTAGAAGTAGAGTTTATGTATTTCTATATAATTCTTGAAATATATTTTTTGTGTATATTCTGTATTTAAAATACATATTAAGGAGAGTTTGTTATAGATAAAATTTTTCCAGGTAGTATTGATAATTTATATCTTCTCAACATAAAGTGTTTGGGTTAATGATTATTTTCTAATCAGTGAAAAAATGAATACTATCATTGTCACTAAAGCGAGGCACATATTAGGTTAGGTACTGTTCACTGTTAATAAAATGTAAAATAATCATAATTCCTATTTCAAAAGAATTTTTTACAGCTTGTAACATGGACAAATGTTGCTCTCCATGAAATGTGTTTTCGTATGTATATCTCTCATGTGAATTTCTGATTGGATGACAAAGAAATGTCACTGATGGTTAGTCAGATGGCAGGGTGGTGATGAGTAACAGCAGCTTACTACCTTATGGGGAAAAGCTCAAAAGAGAGGTATTCCAATGTAAAACCACTGGCATAACTTTATGAACATCAAATAAGATATTTATGACTTCCAATGCTAATTCGTGTGAGTATTCCACTGCTCTGCTTTGAAAAGGACTGTATTAGCCTTGGGTCATAATCTGTTTTGCTTTGTGGCACATTTGTGACAGTTGCTAAAAATTAAGAAAGATGAATTATTATAGTGAATTAGCTGTGTGTTATTTTTGTGTGTATCACATTTTTTTTGTTGATTATAATCCAGTTTGCTTCCAATTACCTATGTATTTAAGGGTATGCTTTCAATGAATATACTTTTGTATAAAACTGGAAGTGCTAAGATGATGTGTCATGTGGTCAGAATTGTGATTCCATGTTTTCTTCCCCCCAGAATGCCATAGTGTCTATTAAGGAACTGTGTGGACTTCCTCCGATTGCCAGTCTGAAGCAGTGTCTGTTGACTCTGTCCTCTCGGCTCATCACCAGTGACAATACTCCCTCAGTCTCTCTTGTGATGAAAGACAACTTTCCTTATCTGGAGGCTCTGGGGGCAATTCCAGATGTGCAGAAAAAGATGCTGGCTGCTTATGATCTGGTAGGAAATTGTGATTCTATATTTTTTATCTGAGTGTGTGGGAAATCACATGGCAGGGGCTCTTTTGTGGAACTTTAATGAATAAAGCAGAGTGACTGCCTTTGAAACCTGAATTGGGGGTGGCAGGCAGAGCCAACCCACTCAGCTTCCCCTAAGTCCCAGTGGAGACTTCTGAGGCAATGCTTGGAACCCAGGTCTCCGCAGATTACAAATGGAAAATCTCTGCTTTAGCAAAGAATGGATTTTTAAGTCCTCATCCTCTAAAATGACTTTCACCTAAATATAACCATTTCATTGCATACCCATAGAAAGTAACTTAAGCCTCAGTGCTGTCTTATGATGGTTGAGACAAACTATTTTTCAGCAATTTCTATTTCTAAGCTAATACCATTATCTAATTTTTCTGAATATATAATGAATTGATGTAACAATTAAATTTAAGGATAACAATATTTTTACATTTTTTAAAAATTTATAAAATACATTTATATTTTTACATACAGTCTGCTGGAAAATTTTTAACATGGGTGCCAGATAAAGGGTTAATATCCTTGAAATCGAAAGAGTACCTAAAAATCAATAAGAAAAAAATAAGGAAAAAGTTCTTAACATTAGTCAGAATTAAATTCGGATCCATAAAACTAAAAATGCAAACCAATCATGGCTTAAAAGTACAAAGTTTTATTCTCTCACGTAAAAATCTGGAGACCAGCCACCCAGAGTGGCACTTTTGCAAATTTCTTAGAACCCTAGGCTCCCTCTAGCTTTCTGTTCAACTATCCCTAGACCATCCTCATGGACCAAAATGGCTGCTGAAATTTCAATGATAGCATCTGTATTCCAACCAACAGGAATGATGAAGAGGAAAAAGAGGACATGTGTTCTCCCTTTAAGGACATTTCTCTGAAATAGTGTAGACCACTTTTGCTTATATCATCAGCCTGGAGTGACATATAGATACACTTAGATGCAAAGGAGGATGGAAAATGTCTTTTCTAAATGTTTAACTGTAAGTCATCTCTTCTGTTACTAAGAAATAGGGGAAGAATGGATATTCTGGGATAATAAATAGTTTTTGTTACAAGGTAAACAAGCAATTCATGTGTATCCTTCCCCCAATAAAACAATAGAAATGTAAAAACATATTTAACCTTAAAATAAGTTTTTAATTAAAAATATTAAAGTAATATAGAGAGATACTTCCCATCTTCATCAAATTGGTATTATTTTTATTTTTATAGATAGTACTTCCGCTAAAGAATTTAAGAAAATGAATACACCCATCCATCTACCTGTAGTGGGAAAATAAATTGTCATAATTTGGAGGGAGAAAATTTGGCAATGTAATTTAAAATGTTTATTCCATTTGATCTATATATTTCTTTTCAGGGATTTATTCTAAGCCAATAGGTATGTATATAAAAATTAATAATTAATAATGTCAGCATAGAGGGATTAGTTAAATAAAATATAGTAAACTATAATATGGACTTCTTTGAAATCATTAAAATCATGTGTTAAAAAATATACAATGTTGTGGAGAACTCATACTATGTTTTATGAAAAAGTCTGGTTCCAAAAATATACTCTATAAGATTTAAATTGTATTTATATGTATACACATCTAAAATTCCAGCAGGATAGTAATAGTAATTATTTTTAAATAAGGGGAGTGAATGTATGCTTTTCTATATTTTTTCTGTATTTCCCAAACTCTTTACAATGAAACCAACTAATTTTCATAGCTGAATAAAAATAAATGTTAAGGAAGAAAAGAATACAATTTTATCATGAAAAAAAAAACTAGAGGAAAGACATTTGCAATAAACATCCTACAATTGAAAAAGGAAAAAAACCCACAGAGTGTATTCTGCTTATAAATGATCATACCTCTTATAAACTGTACTTCATGGTTGCCAGGGGAAAAGTTTGCTTATTACCTGTATCTCATTTTTCATGAAATCAATTTTTCATCACAAAAGTAGGGACTGAAAGCTATTCAGTGAATAGGTATAATTGCCATCTAAGAGGTGAAATTAGGGTACTAGTTGCCATAGAGACAGACAGTAGAAATCACTTATTCCTCCAATTCTTTTTTAAGCAAAGAAAGAAAAATTATTCACTGAGAGGGAAGGCTGGTCCCCTGGAGCTGGGCCTGTAATAAGCAGAAAAGCACCTGGACGGTGGTTGGCTATTTTCCATTTCACATCCCCAAGTATCCAATGGTGTTTTGTTTTTCAGTTTTATCTGCTGGAGCCAAACATGAACATTAGCCTTTTCTCATTTGTATTTTGAAAATGAAATTTGTAATTGCAGGCATAGCATGGTTTTCCAAAGCTTAAAGTAAAAGGCTATAGTCAAAAGCAGAAATCCTTGTAGTGATGTCCTCACTTATGAGTTCCCTATGGAATGATTTTTCATTTTGGTAGGGAATTGAGTGTAAAAATCATTGTACCAAATGATAACGTTGGCAGACTGTGGATGATCAAACATACTGTTGGCATATCTCTGTTGATTATGTCTCTTAAGGGGTGAATTTGGCAGGGACAGATACATGTCATGATGATCTTGGCCTTGAATGTAAAAATGCTGTTTTTACTTTCTAAGATTTTCATTGTATTGATTGGCATTTTTTTTTATTGGCATATTTAGTACTCTTGGTGTATCAGTGTTAGTATTCATTTTAAAGATGTCTCCTAAGATACCGTATAGATCCCGGGTGATCATTTATAAATATAAATCAATTATGTCACTTTCCTGCTTAAAATCCTCCAGTGGAGTCCTCTTAAAATAAAATTGAAACTACTTACTATGGCCTGTGGGACCATCTGTGATCTGGCCTTGCCTACCTATCTCACTTGCCTCTCCCAGGCTCACCCTCATACTCTCTCTTTGGCTCACTCCCCAGAGTCAAATGGTCTTTCTTTCTTTAATCAAACCATGGTTGTTCCCATTTCCAGGTCATTTTACTTGTGGTTCCCTTTGCCTAGAATATTCTCTTGCACGGACAGTTGCTTCTTATCTCAATTATTAGCTCAAATGTCACATCCTCAGAGATGCCTTCTCTAACCACTGATCCCCACCCATCACTATATCATATAACCCTGTTTGACTTCCATTATTCTACTTAGCAGTATTGAAAAATATTTTTCTTGACTTTTTGTTTAATTTCTGTCCTCCTTTAGCTCTCAACTTGAGTGTATAATTCTATGATAGTAGAGACCCTGTATGTCTTGGTTACCGCTATTATCTCTAGCACCTAAAACAGTACTGGCACGTAGTCTGTTATCAATTAATGTTAGTTGAATAAAAAGTAAATAATAGCATCTGTTGTTGGTGAATATAGTGTAGTACCCTTGCCATAACTGAATGTGTTTTATGGTAAATCTTTAAATCCCCTTTGTTTTACCTCTATGACACCACCCTAGCTAAATTATTTCATCTTATTCACACTGTTAACCTATACATGAAGGCAAAACTATAAAGACAGTACAAAGATCAGTAGCTGCAAGGGGCTTGGAGAGGTAGGGTGAGAGAGGAAGGGATAAAGAAATGGAGCACAGGAGGTTTTTAGGGAAGTGAAACTATTTTATACGATTTTGTAGTATTGGTACATTTTATTATGCATTTGTAAAAACCCATAGGTTGTGCAACACAAAGAGTGGACCTAGTAACCTATGGACTTTAGCAGATAATAATGTATCAATATTTGCTTATGAATTGTAGTAAATGTATCATACTAATGCAAGATGATAATAAGGAAGGTGGGGGTGGGGTGAGGTGAGAGGGTATATGTAAACTCTCTGTTCTTTCTGCTCAATTTTTATGTAAACCTAAAACTTTTTATAAAAATAAAGTCTAAGAAACCCCTATACACTAGTAATAAAAACTTATTTGGATAACTAAGGCAGAAGACAAATGCAGTGTTTATTGCCTGGTAATGGTGGTTATAGGGTAGGGGGCAGGTATTCCAAAATAAACAGCTGGTGTGTTCAGCTTAGACTCAAGTTGCTTAAATGTTTGGATTTCCCCCACATGGTAATGAACTGTATAGATGCTATCTAAAAGGGAAAGTTGTAACCACTAAAAAAATTACGGAATATAATTGGAATTAAAAAAAACCCTGAAATCATTTCTGAACAGATGCATATTAAAAGAAATGCATCAGGAAACCAGGTAACCTACATTTATAGAAAGTCAACCTCAGTGCATCAAACTATATTACTTATTAAGAAGAAATAGATGAAAATATTCTAGAAATCATGGATCCTGAGTTCATCTGCATGGATTTTTTTTTTCTCTCTAAATTTAGCTCTTCCTTAATGACTTGAGTTGGCCCTATTTCTTACCAAACTTCTGGCTAATTTAAGATTTAGAAACATTTCCTCTTGACAGTTCTAAAAGTTATTCAGTCAATATTTAAAAGTCATTTAAATATTAATATTGTGATTATAATTCTATTGTAGCATCTATGCAGAAATCAAGTAATCAAAAACCAAATCTATCCATAGTAGTAGGCTTATTTACATGGCATAATTCAGAAGATACCTCCCCATCCCCATTCTATATCTTATTTAAAACACATGTTTTCTATCTGCTCACTGGTGTTTCAAATTTAAAAGTTATAATCAATTCTTTTGGGTTAAGACTTTTTATCTCTTAAAATGCAAAAATGTCTCCATGAGTAATAACACATTGGGTTATCAGTAATTTGTACTTTTGAATAATTTAACAGCTTCTATCCTACAAGTAGTTTTTACTTGGGAAAAGGAAGAGATCCTAACCTGGGTCCTAGAAGGACCTAGAAGAGGTTCTACCTGGGTAAGGTGAGGGATTGATTGCTCCAATAACTTTAGAGCAGTCTCCCATAACACACTGAATAGGGATGTAGCTATGTAAATGCCTAGCTGATATTTAGGGAAAAAGAAGCAGAGGTGACTTTCCTGATATAAAATACATGTCACAGAGGTGGGAAATGACAGCTTCTCAAAAGCACAAAAGCAAACTGGGAACATTATTAATCAATATCTCAAGCAAGTAGAACAGGTGGAATTGATGCCTCCCTGCCATGTTGAAGACACACAGAGGAGAGCTATTGACTACTGCAGACTGCTTGTCGCTGAGCCATTTTGGTGGTTCTGTGGTCATCAGAACAGTTTTTCAGAACTGTCCTAAGAACTTAATTTAAAATCAGAATGTCATAAATAAGTGACTTGTCACTTTATTGCACCATGATTTTTTTTTTTTGGTTCAGGTCTCTGAAAAAGCAAGTGTCACTTCTCCACTCTTGATTTTCACTTTCTCTAAGAAAATATCCCACCTGAAGTAATTAACATATAATCATAGAGTCACTGTTAAGCCTTTGAAGGTTGTTAATATAGTATAATTATATTTTGAAAGTAAAGGTAATTTTTTATGATATGAGGTGGGTTGGGTTTTTTTTTGTTGTTGTTTAGGATTAATCTTATTCTTGGGGTTGTTAAAAATAAAAATTGGTTACTGAAAGAGTTGCCTAGTGTGAGAGCCAGGAATGGAGATATTAATTCTAAAAACATTTATTGAGCCCCTCCCATGTGGAAGCCACTGCGTTAAATGCAGTGGCAGGTACAGCATGCCCTGTGTTCCAACTGCTTACAGGCAGGACAAGTGTCCTTGTAAAGTCTGTTCCAGGCCTATGAGTCTATGATTGGTGACCTGCTTATGTAACTCATTATTTAACATGAGGTTGTAATGATGGGTGATTACATTGGAAAATACTTTGCAGTTTCAGTAAGACACTTTGAATACGTTTGAATAGGTTTGAATTTTTTCTTTCTACAATAGTGTTTTTATGCATGTAGATTGAAAATATTCAATTTACAATTTTTTAAATAATATTTAAAAATTCATCTTTGGCCCCAGCCCTACAATTTTTATTTATTTTATTTTTTATTATTTTTTTAAATTTTATTTTATTAGTTTCAAGTATACGGTACATTGGTTAGACATTTATACAGTTTATAAAATGATCCTATTTGCTCTTTAGCCCTACAATTTTACTGTAGTCACATTTCTGCATTTGATTATAGGACATCACTCAAGTGTCTCAAAAACAAACAACAGGTCAAAAACTGGGTCAACCTTTTTATTTCTTCAGCACTCATTCCCTCTTTTCTGTCCACAGCAAAAGATACCACCATGTCAGTGGTCTTCAAATTATTTTCAAATGCTGACTCTCTCTATATTAACTACAATAAGGCCTTTTAATTTACAATTTGATATCAATGAGATCTATTGCTTCTTTTCTTGTGGCATTATTCTTATGTCTCTATTTCCTTACATCGACTTAGCCAAGGTTCTAACTAGGGTCCCTTCTCCTCCTGCTTGAATTTTTCAATAGGCTGATATCCTCCATCTAGTCTCTACCTTTCCCTAAAGCACCAATTGCAGTAATCATCCTCAAATCATATTTTTGATTTTTAACTTGCCTTGCAAAGCCTTCACCTATCAGTGCTACCTGTTTTGCCAATCGTGTTTCTCATTACCTTCTGTTTGAACCCTCTCCTTCAGTCAAGCTGATGTATTTGCCACATCCTTTTCATTCTCCACCTTTTTTTATTTCCATCCTGCACCACCTAGAATGCCTTCCTAGACTTAATTTCTCTCCATCAATATCCAGCCCTTTGTCCTAACCTTTAGCAAAACAACTTATTAAGAAATGATTCATTCATTGACTTTATTCATGACATTCAATATGTACCATATATAAAGAAGTTTGCGGATTCTGAGCAATGCAGAGATGAATAAACAGAGACAGATTTTAGCACAAATAGCCATAATGTAATGCGTGATAGCTCTTTGACTTGAGAAAAATATAAGTAAAAATGAGATGAGAACATGCATATTTACCACTTGTAAAACAACAGTCTCTTTTGACGTTATTTTGTGTATTTCTTTAAGCTTTTGATTCGTCAATTCAACAAACACATTTTGGACACCTGTTACTGTTTAGGGTGCTGATGGAAAGAAATGGTATGAAGCAAAATTTCTATCCTTTAAGAACGGGAATCCTGATGGGGGGCAGGACTTAGACCCTAAATTAGGGAAGGAGCAAAGAATGCACATTGTCTAGAGAGTCAATCAGATGATATTTTGTGTCCTGAGTTTGATGGGGTCTAAGGACATTGAGTCTCATGGTGGACTTTTCACAGTGATTTGTAATGCGTGTCCTAACCCCCACTCCTACCCTGATAGCAGAATTGTAGTTGCAAATAATTTTGAATGAAAAATATCATCTAACATTTATATAACTTATTCTTTTGATAGCTGAATTTTTACTGATCTGATGTTCTACCTACTTTTCATGCGTAGTCAGAAAGTATTTGCCTAACATATTTGGTTCTTTTAAGTGTATTAAATTAATGTGAAAACTTTTGGGTTGTTAGTGTTTTGAATAAAGCAGTCAGAGGTGGAATAGTTACAGGGGACTTCACCTATAAAAAATAAACCCAAAGCATTTTCTAAAGATGACCTCTGTGCTGACTTATTTAATATTAACATGAAAGTTAAAACTTTACTATGGTAAGAGCAACAGATTTTCTGAAGATTAAAAAGAAATTGAAACATTCTAGAGTAAGTCAAGGGTTATTTAATCTTTCACTAAGTCAGTTGGGGTGTGATTTGGAGAGGAGTTGATTGTGTTGGCATGACTGGGAATTTAGCAAAAAGAGCTAATTGCTATCTTTAATAATGCTTGCAATGAAATCGATATATTGGCAGGTATCCTAATTAAGCCAAACATTTTGAGTTGGATTAAATACATACTTTCTGTCAGTGTTATTACCAAGATGTATTGAGCCTGAGGATGGAAAAAAGTTGTAGGTATATCTACAGTCCCAGTGTAGTTTTGCTTTTTGAAAGCAATTGAAATTAAATGTCAAAGATAACTTTCCTTCCATCCCTTGTTTTCATTGTAAAGTTTGTGTGGAACTTTATATGAGTTTGCATTTCAAAAAGTATGTTGGCTTGTGTAGTAATGAAGCCCAGAAAAAGAACAGCCTGATGGCACATGCCCATCCAGAGTCAGTTTTTTAAATACAAGTTGTTGTCTACAGCCATGCCACCCTGAACGTGCCCGATCTCATCTGATCTCAGAAACTAATCAGGGTAAGTCCTGGTTAGTACTTGGATGGAAGACCACCTAAGAATACCAGGTGCTATTGGCATAAAATATATAAAATATATACATACATACATACATACATACATACAAGTTGTTATGCAGTTCGTGCATCTAGACTTCCTTCATTTGTTGGTGTGGTAATGTCTTCTGATGCATTTTCTGTATAAGGGGAGAACTGTCAGCATCCTGAAGGTGGACGATATATCCATGTGGTATGAGGGTCCCAAAGACTCTGGATATCAGAGAAACATCACTAAGCAAGTGTTTCAGGCTGGCTTCTTTGTGGAATGTTGTACCCGTATCCTCAAAGTTCACTTTACATTCCTGAATACTCAGGTTCTTACAGTACTCTTAGTTAAGTTAAAGGCAGTATGAGGTAGTCAAACTGGCCTGAAAATTCTGGAGAAGTTTCATGAAGGTTAGTCATCATGGTAATTTTCTGAATGAACTAAATTTTAAATAGCTGGATAAAAACAAACATTTACAATGGTTACTCACTATATAGCCTACAACTGTTTGAGAAACAGAACAACTGGAGAAAAAAAAGTAAAATGAAAGCAGCTCACTGAAGCAGCTCCTGTCACTATCATGTATGTGAAGACAAACATCCTTTAGTCTGCCCTGTGCGAGTTCTCTTGTCCTGCGCCATTATAAACAAGGCTTGGAAATGTGACTCAGAGGTAGTCCCAGGACAGAGAATACCTCATCACATACACCAAAGGCAGTGAACTTCCAATTGCTCGCAAATGTTCTGACCTTGTATGTGTTCCCATTTCACTGAAAATTAACAGTCTTAATAATATTGACTTGGCTTAAAAAACAAGAGATATGGACCTATTAACATTGCTTTTATATGCCTTAAAATTTAAGAAATCAAAAATGAAAAAAATTATCTTTATTCTGGTTAGCAAATATATATGTAACAGTAATCAGATTTTCAAATGTGCCAAGTTTAATAAAATTGATTTTATTTTAAACAATCTGGACAAACTAGCTGCAATAGAATGAAAAACTAAAACCCAGTGTTTTGATTAGAAGGAATGTAAGAGATAGATTAATTATTTCACTTTTTTTTAAGGGGAGAAAGCAAAATAGGTCTAGAGTCAATTGGTTTTTAATTGACCAGCATATTAAGTGATTGACTTTCCAAATCTGATAACTCTAAAAAGCAGTGGACACAAATAAATTAATTTTGTTCTAAGTTTCATAGGAAAAAAATCTATGTTGGTTGATACATTTTGAAAATTAGACTTGAAGGAAGAAACAGTCATGGTGAAAAAATGTATTACTTGATGAATTAATTCTACTTTATTAAATGTTTATCATCATCTTGCAATAATATCACTCTCACAGATCAACTTAATAGCTTAGGTCTGCTCCTCAAGAATGCCTGGATCTAGACTAAACTATTTTACTAACTAGCTATGTGGCTTCAGACAAGTCAGTTTGGGGCTCAGCTTTTTCATCTATAAAATGGGATTGTCCATGATAGATGGTCCTTGAGGTGACTTCTAAATACCAGATTCTGTGGTTCTAGGAGTTTAGATATAATTCAGAAGAAAATTGGAATCCATGCAAGGTTTATGAGTCACGATGTGATGGAAGCTCATCTTTTCAGTACCATTAAATAGTTACATTGACTCTGCAATGATCTAAGGCAATTAGTTAAATTTCCCATTGAGAAGAGCTGAAAGGACAGTTTTTTTTAACACAGGTTGAACAATTAATTGTCTGAGTAAAAATATTATTGTCCCCTTCTGTAAGTTTTCATTGTAAATAAATGATTTTAATCTTAACTGACAACTTCACATACCCCTGTTGAGAACATATCTAATGCATAAAGTAATGCCACCCTTTATCTGAGTAAGTCCTCTATTCATTTAGGTACAAAGCTGTGGCAAGGAGATAAGATCTACTGGCAGATATACATGTGACAGAACCAAAGAAGCTTTTTGTATTACTACAACAGGCAAAGGCAAATGGAAGCTTAGGCTGAGACATCAGATATGTAAATCTGGCTATTGCCAGATTCTATTGATTGAGTCCACCTGGTCTTGGCTAGCTAGGTGTCCTGACTACCCAGCTGAGGGATTATCTGAGGACATGCTTCTCACCTTATCACCTTGGCTTTTACACTTTATATTTCATTTCTGTCAGGATCTGTAGAGACCTAGAAAGGAGATGAAATTCAAATCAATCATTTTCCTTAACAATTTAGATAAATGACTTAGCTGGGGAAAAGTTGAAATTATTCATTTAAATGTGATTTGGAATTAATTGTTGCTACATTTCAGCCATCCGCCTTATTTGTCTTCTTTTACAAATACTAAAAATTGAAACTTCACTGCAGAAAATAGAATAAAATTATTTTTCTATATACACTAAAGCTATTATCACAGAGAGGATTAAGTGCTCTTATAAGAAAAGTTCATATGAACAACAATTTTAAATTCTGAGAATATTAACAAAAGTTATTTTAGTTTACGACTTTTATTACTAAAGCATTACAGGTTATTCTCTAAGGAATCTCAAAGGGATGCTTTTCTATGTGGAAAGTTAAATCACATTTGACTATCTTTTTATGAAGTAATCTGTTAGATATTGGAAAAAACAAACTTCTTAGACTATGGGTTTAACAAATATTTACTTGGAAGCTTTTGAAGAGAGCCGGAATCATAGCATTTGTTGTATGTTTTGGTCCTGACTTTATTTTACCTCAAATAAGTGAGAAAGTTTTAAAATTTATTTTATTGTCTGATATTATTATATTTTCTATGAGGCTCATTCTACTAAAAGCTTTACATTTATTTTTCAGTTTTAATTTGAAAGGGAATTAAGAAGCATGTAAGATTACAGAAAAATCATGAAGCTTAGGGGAAAAAAAGACTTAAGGCAAAAAGAGAGATTTGAATTCAAAAATGACAATTATAGGCTTGAAAGATGATCAACAAATGAAATAAATGCATGCATGTATGGGGAATAAATGTATAGAAGAAATAAGTATCACAAAGTAAAATAGAAAATAGGTGATTATATAAATGAATAGATGAATCTGAGAATATAAAGGTGAATAAGATTGGGTCCCTACCCTACAATTTACTGAGGAGGTGAAGTGTGGGAGATAATATAGGTAAATGATTCTTTGTAATTTAAGATAAAACATTTTTTAAAATTGTGGACAAAATAAAAAAATAGAATGTCCTAGGAATTTGGACGTAAGAGAGGGAGTGAAGAGAAAATCAGGACACCAGTGGAAAAGGTGATGTGAGTTTTGAAGCCTGGTAAGACTTGACTGGAAAGAAAGGAAGATGCGGGGGGAGAAGTAGAGATTGTAGATAAAAAAAAAAGGTGGGGGGGGGGCGTCTTTTGAATGACCCTGAGGAAAGCAGGAAGAGGTGGGAGTGAAAGTCTAGGTAGAAATATTATCCTTGGCGAAAGAGGACACTACCTTCTCAGGTTGTTACAAACAGGCTATGGAGATTTAGAAAACAGGAACTGTACTCTTTTTGTTCTCAACACTGAGAAGATAACTTAGCAAAATACTGCGAAGGAAACTATTTTTAAATCAGAGAATGATATCATGTATTCTCTACTTAGAACAAAACCAAGAGAAATGAGTATAAGTTATCAGTTAAAACATTACTAAAGGAAATGATCAATCCTATTCCTTTTTTTTTTTTTTCATTTTTCTTAAAGAAGATATGTTTGAATCTGGTTGAAATGCACTGATTATAGGCACGCCCTCATATTTTTTTCTGGTGGGTTAGGCCAGGTGACTTTGGGGTGCTACATTTCAGGTATAAAAGATTGCATGTATGTGAAGACACACAATCTCATGACCAGGACAGACAAAATTAGAAGGGTGCTATTTTTTTCATGAAAATAAATGGGATACCAGGAAACTGGGATTTTAATTCCAGCTTGATCATTAATTAGTTCTGTTTTTTTTTGGGGGGGGGGCAAGAATCTTAACTCCTATAAGCCTCAGTTTAATTTTTTAAATAAAATTAGGGGAGTGGTCATGATAGTTAAGATTCTTTTAGCCTTAAAATTAAATAATTCTAAAACTGTACAGTATATTACCTATTTTGCTTATGGTAAAGTCACAGAATATATCTTTCTTTGTGAATGTTTCCCTTGCTTGAATTTCATGAAAACATTTTGTCTGCTACTTGACTAACTGGAACATCTGGTAACTTTTGAAAGTATTTTGAAAACTCACCTGATGTTGCATTTATGAATGCTAAGGTTGGGAAAGACTAAATCAGATTGCTTTTATATCAAATCTTTCCCTGCCTACAGATTTCACTCACTTGGAAGATGTAGTAACTCAAGCTACTGTTAACCATTTGATAAATTGTTATTCATGAGCATTCCACTTCTTCTTGGGAGCTGAAAGAGTTAACTAATGCAGTTCAAAAGTTTGACTCATTCGAGAACTTTTCGAGTGTCTAATTTTATGGTTTTGATAGTCAATTTAGGCATTCAAATAAGTCACTTTAGACTAATCACTGTAGGCAGAAAATATGAGTAATTTAATTTTGTTTGGTTGAATTGATTATTCTATTTTATTCATTTGAATAGACGTCTTCGTTAGACTATGAGCTCCATGGAGATAAAGATGTGTCTGGTTTTGCTCATCACTGCATCCTACCCCTTGTACTTTCCATAGTGCTTACACATAATGGCTGCATAATAGATATTTATTAAATGAATGATATGATTTTACTCCTATGGAGTTATTAGGCACTAACAATTTGTGATTTATTGTTCTTTTCCATTAAAAAATTTGTAATCATAAACCACTTTATATTTGGAAGTGATTGTACAAGACTATAATTCATTCAACAGCATTTAATTATGAAAAATCTCTTGCTCAAGACATTTTATGTCTACTTTGAATTCTGCCTTGAACTGCCTTCAGAATTTTGAACCAGACAGATAAACAAAGAATAGCCAGGTGAAATGAGACAACATTTATTGACAGTAGAAGAGTGACTGGAAATTCGGGAAGTGTTTGTTTGTCTATTGGTTGCCTTTCTTTAGTCATTTTTTCAAAAGGGCCCCAGGTCCCTTGTCTTTCTGATCATAACTTCTTTACCTACTATCATCTTCCCTCTTCTTAATATACAGACTTTTTTCCTTTCTCTATCTCTCCAATAGTTGTCTTATTTCTCTACTTCATTCAGTATATTAATTATCTCTTGGACATATTTGCTTTCTATCAAAATATGGAGGGCAGGGACACCAATTTCATTGTTAGCACATGCAAGCTCTCTTGAGTTAACAGCTTTGAAATCTGACCCACTCCTTATTCTTGTCAGTGGAGCTGGAGCCCTTCTAGAGGGAGGACCAGACCTCTGCCACCTTTGGACCACCCACATCCAAGCTGCCAACTTCATAAATGTCTTTGGTTGTCTCATAGCTCATCACTGAGTGGTTCCCTATTCTGATTCTCATTGCTATTATCCCAATATCATTTGCCTTGTGTTGTAGTAACTTTGGGGAGGAGGGAGTGGCATAAGAGGTGTTCATAAATATTATCTGGGAATGTGTATGCATTTATTCAACAGTTATTTATTTGACACCAGTTGTATGAGGCATGTTGCATAACTGGAACAATCATAGGTAGGTGACTCTAGCTGTGGTGTTAGAATGGGTGGGAATTGGAAAGAGATTATTCTTTCCTTTCCCATCTCTTGTGGTTAAAGTCATGGTTCTCCGTTACTGGCAGTATCATGTGAGTCTCTCTGTATGTATGGTTTTTGACAACCACCTTTTTTTTTGTTTTGATGTTTGTTTTGTGACAGATGATTCAAGAGAGCCGGTTTCTCATAGAAATGGCTGACACAGTCCAGGATAAGATTGTGCAGTGTCAGAAAGCAGGTAATCATCCCTAAACCCACCTCACCCACCCCACCCACCACCATTTTGTTTAGAAATCATAATGATAATCCTTCACAGAGTTTTTAGAAGTATTTCTAATCTTACTCTTAAAATTCAAGTATTTTATGCCATGGTTTAACTGTTCTTTGAGTTATGCTTCAGTGTTTGGTACGGCAAAAGTCTAAGTGATAGCAGGTAGGGTGTATGTGTATATATGGGGGGTGGTGTCAGATGATTTCTAGAGAGGTGAGAGTTTCTAAATCTACTTTTGTAGTTTGTGAACCTATCGGAATCTTTTACTACTGATATGGAAGCTATGGTTCTACATTGTCTCTTAAGAACCACTTCATTTTTACAATTGGAACCATGATCCTTTAATCTTCTAGACTTTTGCCTCATTTACTAGTCTTCATGTTAGAATGATCTTTCTTAAGGATGAAATGGGTCACATATCTATGAGGGCACACTTCTGTTTATGTTCACCTTCATCCACACTCCTGTACTTTTATCTCTCTTGGATCCATGCCTCCTTGATCCACACATGCAATAATGATTATGATGAAGTCAATGACAATAATGACAATTGCTTGATATATATATGATATATGTATATATATCATATATATATATATGATATACTAAACTTATACACTATGTTACTTTGTCCTCATAACAACTAACAACTCTGCCAAGGTAGTCATCATTATAACCAACCTATAAATGAGTCATCTGAAATTCTGAGAGATTGGGTGAATTACCAAAGATCCTGTACTAAAACATGGTAGAGTTGACCTTTGAATCCAGACCAGATTTTAAAAATTGTGCTCTTCACTGACTGATCAGCAGGCTAAAATATTTCAGTTGTCAGGGATCACAAACATAATAAAGCCGAATGCTTACGTAATGCTCCTATGTGCCAGGTATTACTTTGAGAACTTTATGGGTATTGATTCATTTACTCTTCATCACAATCCCTTGTTATTACCATTTGACCAATGAAGAAACTGAACTGTGGAGAGTTGCAGAGACTTTTTCATGCTCACGGACCTGTTAAGTGGTAGAGCTAGTGTAAGTTCAGGCGCCATAATCATGCTCTTACCCTGTGCTATATTTGTAGTGTTGGCACCAGGAAAGTTAATTTGGTTTAGACTGCATTAATAAAAGCAGAATAGCTAGAACAAGGAGAGTGGTGGTAAATCCTCACATCATGTAGGCTACTTCAAGTCTTCTTTGAGTAGATGTTTCAGGATGCATGTCTCTACGAGCTTGACTCTGGTAAGCTATGAAACGAGAGACATTATTACTAAGCTGAAACACGTTGGAATGTTTAATCTGGAGAAGACTCTAGTGGACTTTATCTAATATCTTTCTTCAAGTAGTTAAAGGGCTGAACTGCAGAAAAGAGATTAGACCTTGTTGGTCTAGGTCTAGCTAGCACCAAGGAATGAATAGAATTGCCAGGGAAAGAGATTTTAGCTTGATACCAGTCATAGCTTTCCAAAGATGAAATGAGCCATCCAGAAGAAGGAGTGATTCCCATCCCTAATGTGCTAAGAGAAAGGCTGAAGAAGCAGATCATGGTGGTGTTTTTTTATGTTATTCTAGCTTGAGAGAATGGTTGAGCTAAAAATAATGTTAAGGCCATTCCAAAATCTGAAACAGTTGGGTGTTTCCAAGAGTACTATTTTTAAAAAATCTTTTTTATTTTTACTCAATACTTACTAATTACCATTGTTATCTGTGTGGGCTCCAGAGCCTATTATCAAGCCATATGGATGGTTCACAGGAAAAGAGTAAGATATGTGCATCCATCCCATATGGTTGCCATTTACACATTACACCATTTCATGTAAGAAACAGGCAGAGAACAAGCAAGATAGATATAACCTGTTGGAAGAATTTGCTTCTTACCTTCTCATGTCTTTGTCTCTGGCTCCTGGCTGTTTAAAATATAATTTGGTCTAATGCATAGATTATTGTTAGTTTTCCCCTAAAGATAACTATTTGGTGGGGATGAACAGAAGGGGAAGGATAATGCAATTTAGGGATTTAGAAATTATAAGAGGACAGGAATGGGAAATTATATTTTTACTGATAACATTTTCATAAAAATGTCTATTTTTCTTCAGTTTATACTAAAAATTGTTCTCTTTTCAAAGGGATGGAGTTCCATGAGGAACTTCATAATCTGGGAGCAAAAGAAGGCTTGAAAGGAAGAAAACTCAATAAGGCAATTGAGAGCTTTGCTTGGAATATTACAGTATTGAAGGTAAGTGAAATTCTCAGGTTCCCCTTTCGCCTTTATTTTTCCACTCATCTCTCCAGCATATAGTGAAGCATCAATGGTTAAATACGGTGATTTGAGTTTTTAAGTAATGTGTGGCCTACTCACCAGATTGATGCTCTAAGTAATGGGGAAATGCATACTGGGGAAGCTGACACACTTTTTGCCATAACAGGACAGTGAAGTTTGTGATGGAGGCAGAGGACAGTACACCTAATTCACATCCATTGTCTAGTGTTTGTGTGTGTGTGTTTTTACTCACGTGAACCCTCTGTTCAAGTCAGTATGGTTGTTCTTGTTTGTGGAAAGAATAAGGTCAAGTGTTGTGGGAGAAAAATCTAACACAAGTAATCTGAGAGAGCCTTAAACTGCAGAATATCTGGATTCATGTAGAATTATTTTATTTTAAGAAAAGTCTCTATAAATACATTTATTTTTACAAATAGCTTTGGAAGTCAATTTCTTGGATTGTGATTTGCTCGGCTGAAAATTAATTTTAAAATTTTAGGTAAATATGCCACTTTTGATATTTTTATACATGAAAGAGAAATGATTTAGGCAATTGGAGCAATTTGTTCTTCACAGTGTGATGGGAGAAAAACAGCTACAAACAAAATTAATAATTACTGACATTTAAAGAACACATACTCCTTGCCAGGTGCTGTTATATAAAGTTTATTTCAATCAACATTTTAGTACTCACAACAACCCAATACTGTTATTCTCATTTTACAGGTGAGAAAACTGAGGCATTGAAAACTTATGTATATTACCCAAGGGTCACCCAGCTAGTAAACGGTGGAGCTGGAGTTTGAACTCAGGTGGTCTGCTCCAGAGCCTGGTCTTTAATCTGCTCTGCAGAGAAATGCTGCACATTTATGTGGAAGTGCTAGGTGAACTGTAAGGTATATCACAAATATTAATAAAAATTCAATCCACAGATATTTGTTAAGCCCTGCTGTGTCCTGGGCTCTGTACTAGGCATTGGAAATTCATTGGGGACCCACAAAAGGGATACAGACCCTGACCTCATGAGTTAACAGTCTGAGGGCAGGGAGCGGGGTTGGAAAAGATAGGCATCATTGGCTTAATATGCAGGGTAGAGCTATTGCATTAATATAAAGAGGAGCTTATTATAATACTAGAGTACAATGTGGCAGTGCGAACCCTAATACAAAATTTCTGTTCAGGAGATATTTATGTGGGCTTGTTAATGTGCTAATCACTGAGAAAGGTGCTAGGATCCAAATATCAAAGGAATAATATCTGGGCCTCCAGGACTAGTCTACAAAGGGAGACAGACATATAACTAATAAAGGCCATTGAATATTCAGCACTTAATATGTGACAAGCACTCATGGTTAAGTAGTTTACATACATTTTCCAATTTCTCTTTGCAACAATTTTGTGATCTTGCAACAACTTACGTTGACCCTGATATGACTCTCCCATCTCACAGGTGAGAAAATTGAGGCCTAGGGAGGTTTAAATGTCTTGCCATCAGCTAGCAAATGGCAGAGCTGAGATTTTAACTCGTGCCTCTGCTTCTGACCATTACCCTGTCCTGCTCCTATAAAACTCAATCCACATGACTGAGTCCAGGCAGCCTAGAGCAGGGGTGAGGATGCAGGCTCTGTGGCTCTGTGGCTCTGTGTGCAGAATGTCTGATAGCTGTGAGGCTTTAGCCAAGTTCTATAATCTCTCTGAGGGTGATAATAATATCCACGCTTAAGGTTTAGTGAGAATTAAATGAGATAATGCATACAAAAGATCTAAGTCACTATTGGGTAGGCTTGTTAACCAGGGTGCCCTTTTCCATGTCCTGGACAAACGACCTCTTTGAAATTTGAAATTTTAGATGAGAAACAAAAAGATTGGACTCTGCTGGAAACTCTTAATTCCATTGGTGCCTCTGACAGAACCCTGCTGTCTATGATTCCTTTATTTCTTATATCTTGGATTTGGAGGTCTTTGTTCTTGCTTTGTTCTCCAGCTTTCCTATTGATTTGCAGAGCTCCTTAAAGTCTTCTAATAAATGTCCCTTCTCTTAAGTTCTCTATGGTCAGTTTACATTGGTCACAGCTGGTTGAGCTAGTAATAACCACGCTGGTAAGACAGAATCACTGAATTAGTAAGACATCGCAGGGATCACCTATAAAATTCTGCATTGCCTACTGAAAAGGTTCCCTTATACACTAATTTATACAGGTGTACCCCACTATCTAGGGGAACTAGAGATTAAACCAATATTGGTTGAATATGTAGGCTTATGTAGCTAAAAATATTTAATTTCAATGTAATTTTTAACAAGTAAGGGAGGAGTTGGAAAAAATGAGAAACATGCCTTCAGGTAAATGGTGGGTTGCCAGCATAAAGTGGTTAGTGGAAAGGGGCATTGGCTTTAAAGTAAATTGAGCTGAGACTGAAAAATAAATTTTTTATATTTTCTGCAATTCAGTATTGCGTTGATCTGATATTAACAAATGACAGGGAAGCTTAAGAAAACTTTTCAGAGATGAAAATGAATAGCTCTATAATATAATGAATATGAATTATAATTAAAGTACTGGAGTTTGCAAGTCAGAGATCAGGACTTAGAATCTAGCAAAGAGGCTACAATCAAGATGGTCCTAGAAGCTCCCATACACGCTCTCATACATATATTTTTAATTCATATTTTAGCACCATAAATAGGTCCAGAGTAGGGACTTGCTTAGTAGATCTTTTGTGTTTCCCCACACTTTTGCCATATGCCAATATCCAACTATACCGTTCCTTTTCTTTTCTTTTTCTTTGTCTTTCACTATTGAACACAAAATTGAACTCTTTAAATTAGCCACCATGTTCATTTGGGATGCTATGATGATCCATGTTCTATAACTCTGTCTTCAGGATCTTTTCCAGATAATCATAGGACCAAATAACCATCTCACCCCACCCTCACATATCGACAGTTCCTTTCATCTGTCTCTCTCCATGATGTTCTTCAGAAATGACTTTTGGTTATTAACATAACATTAAAATCTTACCGTGAGAATTTTTTTCTGTTCTTTAAGTCTTCCCCCAAAAATACAACTTCACTTGCATAGCTCACCTTATTGTAGTCAGTTGTCATTAATTTTTGAAGTGTTTCACTCATGAGAATTCTAAGATCTTCTCTTGGAAGAGAGATATAAACTTAAACTGTATCACTGATAAAACACTATGCTATGAAGTGGAATTCATTTAAAGTCTTGGACTCCATTCAGAATGATCTAACTCTTTAAGTACAAAAAGAACTTCATTGTAGGGTTGTCACACCTATAAAACTGAAATTCAAAAGGACAAAAGAGTAATGTTTTGGCAAGTTTTCCCAATATATATTTTTCTAACTTAGCCTGTTGACTATTTTAAGGAACTAAATCCCATTATCTTTTATTTTTCAAAGTTTGATGAAAAAAATCAATTTTAGCAGTCTGGAAGTGTCAAGTAGCAGTATATAAAAATAATATTGAAGAGAATTTATAATTTAATGCATTTTAGTGTATGCCATAAAAAACTGGGTCTTTTTTTTATAGAATTATGTCCAGTAGATATGAGTAATCTTTTCTCCCCCTAACTTTTTGGCTTTTTATCACTGCTTAAGCCTTTGCTCCTTCTGCTTTTATCTTAACAACATTTTCATTTTCTTTGGGAAGCACAGAGGCAGCCACGGGTGACTGTGCCTCTGGGGGCTGCTCTGGGGTCATATAAAGAAGGAACATGTCCAGTGTTCTCCACATTGTCCATTGAGAACTCCAGCAATGTTTCTGGCAGCTGCTGTTGGCTCTCATTGCAGTAGAAGTGGGAGAAAGGTTAGGTTTCCTCCTGAGCCAACTCATTCACAAAAGAACAGCTCTTTATGAAGTCTAGAAAAAGACCCCCTATGACAACAATGCAGTAATAATAAACTATTCTTCATATTGATATTACCATCAATTATTAAGAAACATAAAGCAAAGTGATCAAGAGCACAGACTCTGGAGCCAGATACTTTCTAGCTCTGTGGCCTTGGGAAAATTTCCTTTTGTCTCTATGCTTCTGAATCAATTGGGATTTGATAGGTTGTGCTGTGGTTAAAAAAAAAAAAAATTGAAAATCTCAATGCCTTAAAACAATAGCCTATTTCTCATTCTCACTGTATCTCTATCACAGGTCAGCAAGCGTTACTTAGGAACTCAGGCTAATGGGGGCTCTATCTCAACAAACACTTCTATAGTCCCAGAGGTAGGAAAGCACAACTGGTTTTAAATATTTCTGCCAAGTAATGTCACATGTCCATTCCATTCACATTTGACTGGCCAAATGGTCAAATCTGACTTCAAGTGTATACTTCCTCAAGAAAGGAGAGCAGATATTGGTGAATATCTGATATTGCTGAGTCTACCAGCAACAGATTCCTCAACTATGTTTGCCTATAGGATTATAGTAATACTAAATGAATTAATAAATGAGTGACTAAAGGAGTTTTAAAGCAGTGTCTGGCATGTAAATGTGTGTTATTTTTAATGTTAATCAGGAGCATTCAGTGCTTATGAGGAGCAATTAGGTGATTTTCATACAACATCATAAGTAATTTTAAGGGTAACTCTGTAAAGTTGCTATTATGACAGCCATTTTACAGTTAGGAGAATTGAGGCTTGAGAGGTTAAGTAACTTTCCCATTGGCACATAGATAATGAGTGATGAAGCAAGGATGTAAGTCAAAAGCCCATGCTGCCAGCCCACTGTGCTGTATTGTCAGAATATTTATAGCACCATAATAATGATAGCTTACATTAACTGAATGCTTTCTATGTATCAGGTATTGTACTAAGTGCTTTATATTTATTATCTCACTTAATCCAAAAGAGTAAGTGTTCTGTCTAGCTAACGTGAGCATTTCAATCACTTTTCAGTGTATTCTTACAGTGAAGAAAGATACATTGAGAGAGTATAGCTTGAGACCACCAGTTCTTGTTCATTAAGCAACTCTGTTCTCAACTTGGCTTCCCAAGTGTATGTTTCTTTTTTGTTGTTTGTTTTTTCCAAATGTATTTTTCTAGTGGAGATAGAATGGTTTGACTAAGTGATATAATTATCAGTTTATCTCCTGTGAGCTTGGTTGGCATGAATCAGCTCAGAGGTCCTAATCACCTCTGAGTGAATGGATGTAATTAAACCCTGACAGATACCATTGAGATGTGAAAACAAAACAAAATTACACCAAAAATACCAAAGCTGAGGGCCAGACCCTGGACCCATCCTGAGAACTTAACCAACTTCCTCCTGCTTCTCTTGGACAACTTCACTGTTCACTGGCTTTTAGTCTAGATATTGCCAGATTCCATATCTTCATGAGATAGAGGAAGTTTAAGAGTTGTGCCTCCAGCAAAAAATGCAAAGGCCAAACTCCTTTTCATATGTCTTCTCCAGCCTACTTCTCTATAGCCTCAGTTCTGCTTCTCAGATACCCAATCTTTCCTTAATCACTTAAGCTGTTAGAAGAGAAGTCTTAGAATCTTCTTTTGAATAACAAACTTGAGATAATTTAGAAATATGAGGTGAAGTGCCTATGGGTAAATTCCTCAAGTTTCACTGAGAAGAAAGGAGGAGCCTCCCGAGAGGCAAAGGTGAAGAGCCTTTAAAGTCACAGCCATGAGAAGCCAATGTTCAAAGAGTTTTAACAAAGCTTTAATTCTGGCAAGTCTAAAGCAAATACTTCTGAATGATACATACAAAATAACAAATTTGGGGACTGTAAATTCCCACTTTTTTTTTTTTTTTTGGATTATCTGAGAGTTTGGGAGTTTAGAGCTATATAGGAATTTAGACTAGTTTAGAAACTTGAAACTAATTAATATAATTAAAAAAAATTATCTTCTCTGGGGCTAGATTTTCTCACCTAAAAATGAGATCAGATTTTATGGTTATATGTTATTTTCAGTCTTCTTCTGTGGCTGAACTACATTATATTGCTTAAAAACTTTGGTTATTTTGTCACTTAACTTATCAATAGTGTAAATAAATCTCTCTCTATATACTATCTTTTATGTCTTGCTCTCCTAACTTTTTCTTTTTAACAACCCATGGTGCTATAAGACTCTAATTATACCCAGTTTCTATTCTTACTTCGCATTGTCTCCAAGTGTGATTCTTCCCACTGCTCTCTTCTCTTTTCCTGACTGCTCTTTCCAAATGGGATGCTCTATACTTACCTTGTTGGGAATTTTTTTGTTTCTTTTTTTTTTTTCATCATAGTAAAATACACATAACATAAAATTTACCATCTTAACCATTTTTAAGTGTATAGTTTAGTGATATTATGTATATTCATAATGTTATAAAACTATCACCTCTATCTATCCCCATAACTCTTTTTACTTTGTAAAACTGAAACTCTGCACTCATTAAACAATAACTACTCATTCACTCCTCCCTAGCCCCTGACAGTTACCTTCCTACTTCCTGTTTCTATGATTTTTGACTACTCTAAGTAACTCATATAATTGGACTCATACAGTATTTGTCTTTTTGTGACTGGCTTATTTCACTTAGCATAATGTCTTCAAGATTCATCCATGTTTTAACATATGTCAGAATTTCCTTCCTTTTTAAGGCTAAGTAATGTTCCATTGTATATAAATACCACATTTTGCTTATTCATTAATCTATTGATAGACACTTGGACACAGCCGTGTTTTAACTTTTTATAAATAATGTTGCTGTGAACATGGGTATATGAGAATATGAGATCCTGATTTCAAATCTTTTGGGTATAGACCCAGAAGTGGACTTGTTGGATCATATGGTCATTCCATTTTTATTTTTTTTGAGGAACTATCATACTATTTTCCACATTGGCTGTACCATTTTACATTCACCCCAGCAATGCACAAGAGTTCCAATTTCTTCACATTCTTCACTAACATATTTTTTGTTTTTTGATAGTAGCCATCCTAATGGTTGTGAGGTGGTATTTCATTGTAGTTTTGATTTGCATTTTCCTAATGATTAATGATGCTGAGCATCTTTTCATGTGCTTATTGGCCATTTGGATCTCTTCTTTGGAGAAATGTCCATTCAAGTCCTTTGCCCATTTTTGAATTGGGTTGTTTATTTATGTTTGTTGTTGTTGAGTTTTAGAAATTCTATATTCTGAATATTAATCCCTTATAAGATATGTTACCTACAAATACTTTATTTTATTCTGTGGGGTGTCTTTTTACTCTAATGATATTATTTTTGGTGTCACATCCAGGAAATCGTTTCCAAATTCAATGTCATGAAGCTTTTGCCATACGTTTTCTTGTAAGAGTTTTGTAGTTGTAGCCCAAATATTTAGATCTTTGATTCATTTTGAATTGATTTTTATATATGTTGATAGGTAAAGGTCCAACTTCACTTTTTTCTACATGTGGATATCCAGTTTTCTTAACACCATTTGTTGTAAAGACTGTCTTTTCTCATTGAATGGTCTTGGTACTCTTATCAAAAATCATTTGACCATATATGCAAGTGTTCATTTCTGGACTCTTGATTATATTCCCTTGGTTTGTATGTCTGAGTTATATCAGTACCACACTGTTTTGATTAATGTAGCTTTGTAGTAAGTTTTAAAATCATGAAGTGTGAGTCCTCTGGCTTTGTTCTTCTTTGTTAATGTTGCTTTGGCCATTTGGGGTCTCTTGAGGTTCCATATGAATATTAGGAGAGTATTCTATTTCTGCAAATACACTGTTGGGATTTTGATAAAATTACATTGAATTTTTGGATCACTTTGGATAGAATTGACAGTTTAACAATATTACCTTTCTGTTGGGAATTTTTGCAAACAAAATGCTCTTTTATCCTTCATTTCATTCTGCAAGGTGTCTCTACAGTGAAAATACTCAAATAACATTATAAAGGTTTTGATAAATTCAATTTATAACTCACAGAAGTCTCTCTAACTCTGGAAATAGATTGCAGTCTTTTAAACTCCATAGGTTATGTACTCTATGGTAAAAAGCAAATTGCACAGGATGGACCACATAAATAATTACTACATCAAAACTTACTTACACCAAGACATCTATCTAGCCAGGTAGCAGTGTATTTAACTGCTCAAAAACTTACCTACAAATCTAAAGAATTTCTTATATTATTAGGTTAAGTCTACCTAATAGTGAAAGGAATATTATATATTAATCTAGTCTATACCTTTTCTAGAATACATTTAAAAATTTTTTTATTTAATTTTAAATTTTATTTTAATTAATTAATTTATTTTGGCTTATTGTATGTTGTAAAAATAATATTTCAATTTTGGCAAGCAGCTGCGGTATTTACTAAGCTGAAAATGTTTGGTGACTAGAACTGGGAAGAGCAAAATAGCAATGATGCCATAGTTGAGGTCCATATATGTAGTGGCAGCCGGTTTAGTCTCATTCTACCTAGCAAGCCCTAGACTCCCCTGTACTCTCAGCCCACTGCCTTACAATGCATATCATTTATCATCAGGAAGAAAGTAGCAGGTGAGGGAGAATGGATGGATCACTTCTAGAAAAACAACTCCAATCTCATGTGTCAGTACCATTATCTTCATACACCAAGGAAGATGTTACTAGGCTTTATGAAGTGAAGAATTACAGTTAGAAAGCATAGCGTATGCCCCTGGGGCTTTATAAGCTAAACTTGATATATTTATACTTAGACTAGGTGCCTGAAAAGGTATTCTTAAATACATTTTTAGAACCTTGTTGTCATTGGCTTATTAGTATAGAATAAAAGAACTTTCTTTCTCTCACATCTCAAGAAGTTAATTTTATTTTTTTTTACTTCAACATTTATAAATGAGATGGTACAAAGCATAAAAGAGGCTTCTAATCCATAATTTGACAAACATTAATTATATATGTGTATATGTATATGTATATATATGTGTATATGTATGTATACATACATATACACATACACACACACACATACACACACACACATATGCAAAACCATATTCATCCATTAGACAGATATCTGTATGTTCCTATAGGATGCTAGGCGGTATGCTTGGGAATGTACTGGTGAATAAAAACATGGTCTCCAGGTCTCATGAAGCTGACAGTCTAGTGGGGCAGTCACTTAATAATCATACACTACGTGTTAAATTTGTCTCTGTGATGAGTGCTGTGAAGAAGTTGCACAGTGTTATGGAAAATGTATAATGAGATTTGATCTAATGAGAGAGGTCAGGAAAGTCTTCTATGAGGAAGTACAAGTTGAGCAGAGAATAGATATCTTTAGCCTTTCATGGATTCTAAAACCCTGCCTTGTATCTTGATACTTCAGTGTGGTTGCCAAAACAATCTGAAAATAATAATGAAAAGAAAACCAACCAAAATAAAGATGTGCTGGATCTCCAGAACTTGGTCTGGGGAGTTCTAAATGTCTGCCTGGCTCATTTAATTACCATTCATTAGCCTCATAGCTAATTTCTTATTATCTCAAATCTGGTCATGAGTCATATTGTTAATTACAAGTGAATTTAATCACTCATCTTCTGAAAAAATCATCTGCAGCAACGTTCTGTGTCCATAAAATTCATTTGACAGCTTGTTGTTGCAGAGGTGGATGTTATAAGGTTAGTTTTTGAGAGATTTCTGTGATTTAAAGCTGAAAAGATTCAGAGAGGAAATTACATAGTAAAGAATATTTACTGTATTAGCATTAGAAAAAAGAAGTTCCTTTTTTAAGTATAATTAATACATCTATCATAATGAAAAAGTCACATATCTGAAACATGATTTCAAACAGTTCTTGTCCATCAGTATAGGATGGTTCAGATGGAATGTTAATGCTTCTTAGCAATAAGTGGGCTGGTTACATGGTGTCCAGATTTCTGCCTTGGGTAGCTGCACCCTAGCTGTCTGCCCAGGAGGTTAGTAGAAATAAAAACCAGGCTGTTGACACGATTATGGAAGTACTGGCCATTTTATCTCCAGTACAACTAAATTTAGTGTTTCCTGGAGGTACATTTTTTTTTTTTCAGATAAAAGCAACATTTTATAATGATTCTGAATAATTCACAAGTGGCAGGATCCTAATGAATAGATACATCATAGACCAGAGGACTTGGCTCCAACTTGTAAGACTAGGGAATAGGTCTTACTTTCCTCTCAGGAAAACTTTTTCAGAGAAAATTTGTTTCTTACGCACAGAATCTTAGTCTAAGTTGAGTTTTAGCTAAGGTGTCTTAACTCTGATGTCTTAACTCTGTTAACTATTTTCTACAGTGATATAAATGGAAAGAAAACAATGATAACGAAAGTATTTTGTTCTATTTTCTCATAGCCCTTCTAGGTTTTTCAGACACAAGCTCCTCTGTTCTTTCTTTGTTACCCTAGAAAGAAAAAGATGGGATATAGCTTTCTAATTTCTTTATTCTTAAATCAGAGCAATGTGAGCTCACTTCTCTAAATGTGTGTGTGTGTGTGTGTGTGGTGTGTTTGTGTGTGCGTGTGTGTAGTGTGGTGTGCACATTGTCAAGCAAGAAAAAATCCAGATCTAGTAAAGAGAGATTTTATTATTGCAACATGAGGAAGGAAAGGTACCATCGCAAGAAATAGAATGCTCCTTCCGTTAAATCTGTAAGCTTCTTTAAGGTCAAGCAAAAAGTATTTTCCTTTTCCTGGGAGGGGCAAATAAGCTAGAAAGAACTAGTGGTTGAGTGGTGTGAACCTGAGATGTCATTAAGAAGATGTGGTATGCTTGGGGGAGGGTCAAGTTCAGGGGTGTTAAGGAAGAAAGAAGCTTCGATAAAATTTGGCCAAGTCAAGGGAACAGGTATTTTGTCCAGTTCAGCTACATCATTTCTGAAAGGGAAATTGGAGAGTCTGTGTCTAGCGTTAGCAGAGGTAAACAAGGAATATGCATTAGTCTTATCTAAGCCATATGGTGAATGGTGGTTCTTAGCAGTAGCCATTTCCTGGAACACAAAGGGGTAGGGGATTTCTTAACTTTCTGCTTTACCGGAACACAGGACTCAGGTAAAGTTTAACATTTGTCAACATATACATATACCTATGTAAATATGCATATAAAAATGTTACATATATGTGTGCGTGGGTATGTGTGTGTGTGTGTGTATATATATATATATATACACACACACACACACATACATGTATATACATATCTGTAAATGCAAATATGTAAAGGATATTTAGTTTAAGAATAATGAAATTAAATGTTACTCTTTTAAAGACAAATTAAAAAGATCAGAATGGGCAGCAAGAAAATTTCCATCAATGCAGAAGGGGTTATCTTCCAATTTAATTAGATTTCTCTTATTTTAAATAGATCCAGTGTGCTCAAATATACATCATATATGAGAATATATACTCATACTAACAGGTGGAGAGAAAGACCTCCTGCCTTCCTAACTTTATTTCCCATTGCTTGTAAAACAGTTTTGTATTATTAATCACTCCCCGTATATTAGTAATACTTTAAGCATTTGTAATAAGTGGAGGTACCTATCCACCAAAACAGATTAATTAGGAACTTAATTTTCCTTTTAAGAAAAACCCAGGGCTTTATGAAAAGATTAGTTATCCATTTTTTTTAAAGTGAATTTTTAAAAGTAAGTTTAGATTCATGAAAAATTTACACATAACTGTTAAGAAAACTATTTGATTAAGGCAAGAAATATCCATCATTATTATGATTATGATGATCATCATATTAATGTTTTGAAAGAAGATAACTTCTGGAAGGGTAAGACTCCCTATCACAGAACTGTGACTTGGAATTGAGTCTTAGACTTTTGCATTATCCAATGACTATGGAAAGATGATCAAAATCCTTAGGTGGAAGCTGCTTGCTTTCAGAGACAAAAAAGAGCATAGATTTCTTTTCTATCTGAAGAGAACCTTTGGCATGCAGCAAAATACACTAACCTCTTAAGATTTGGTTTGTAAACCTGCCAGGACAAAACTAGGTATTCTAAAAATAGCCAAACTCTTTGAGAGTTTACTTAAAAGATACCATTCGCAATGGACTTTTGAGTCAATGGACTCAGGGATTGAAAATTCTTTAACTGCTTTACAATGTATTCAAGATAAAAAGATTACAATCTAAATCTCTCTGAGGTATCCCTTAACCAACTAGAATATTCTAGAGCTCCCAATTTTCTGCTGCTCAGCAGCTGGCATTATGGGACAACTAAAATAATATTGGTTTGTGAATGCTGTTGCCTAAGAAATATTAGTCTCTTGAGCCAAAAAAAAGTTCCTTATAAATTGCTAACAAATCTAGTTTCAGCAGGTAGGGCTTTTTTTTTTTTTTTTTTTTTTAATGCATTAAGAGATATAGTTCTCACATACATTTAAATATACTAGATTCCCTAAAAGTATGGTGTGGGTTTCAGCAGATAATCCTGATTGACCCAGGTTCAGAAATGTGGGTTCGTCTCTCTCTCATTTTCTATTTCTCCAGATTTCATTGAGCTTCACTTTTTTTAAAGCAGAAATCTGTAAGAGGGAATGTTGAATATTTTAGAGAATTACTTGTGTTCTCTGGTGGTACATTATTGAATCAATAGTTTATTTCTTCAGACTGCCTGAATGAGAACATTTTCAACATCTAATAGAACCATATTGACACTCAAGAGCTGTTGACAGTTTATTTGCTGGTGAAATCATGGCTGGTCGCACACCTTCCTTATTCTCTTACCTTCCAGATGGTTCTTTATACTTATTATATGTGTTGTAGGAAACAGGCTCTATTAGTTATTGTGGATTTGATATCAACTGAGAAACTGGTCTCTTGGGCTGCTAAAAATGAAGCTGGTATTGTAAATACTTGTGTATGAAAAGTGTGTTTTAGTAGTAAATCTGAATAAATGAGACTAACGTTCATTAATTGTTAAGAATTAACATTCTTAACAATGTATATTGTGTATTCTGTGAGTCAGCCTATGGAGTCTTTTCATGTAATCTGAAACCAAAGAGGGAAAAAGCTAGCAACTTCCTTCCTGTTCACTTTTATCTGTAATACATTTTTGCCTGGGAGAGGAAGACTGTCACTGAAAGGAACAATTATATGTATATATAGTGTGTGCTTGTATTTGTGTGTGTATGTTATGACATAGTCCTCTGGCTCTTATAGTAAACAATCCATTTATTAACTTCACTCATTGTAAACTCTGTAATATATGTACATATAATAATAACAATATTGGAGAAATGACATCTTCCTCTATGTTTTTGGTTATTTAAAACTATTCTCAGTTGTTATTGTGAAAAACATTAAAATGTATATAACAGTATAATTACAAGCACTGCCAGGTTAGAAATTCCATATCTGAATTTTAGAAAGTATTTTCTTAGCTACTGAATTACAGTTACATCACTCGGACTGAATTGTTTCTGTCATCCTTCACTTAATAACCATCACCTTACAGATTATTGGGTCTGTCTCAGAAAGTATACTTTTGTTCTAGAACTTCCTCTTTGGTCAGAGGGAGAGGGAGCAAATAGCAGAGTGATTACCACTGTCCTTATTCTTTAAATAACTGCTCCTGGGAAGGTCATTTCCTTTGGCTCCTTTGTGAAGGATACCCAGGAACACTTTTCACAGGAGACCTTGAACTACAGCTGGCCTTGATAATTAATTACACGAGACTGTGAATTTCATTGAAGTTAAACATCAGTGAGACCAAAATTATCTTCCTGGAGCTCATGATTAGGTATTTCTGCACCAGAGCAACTTTTTTTTTTTTTTTTGTAACACAAGTGTTAACAGTCTGCTGGCTGCATTGGCCTGAGGTGCCACATGCTAACTGCCATGTGAGTTGTATGCTACATGGCTGTAGGGGGCGCCATTCCTTTCAAATCTGCGTGAATGGTGCCTTCTGGATTTGTCATGCAGCTGTCATGAAGTTGTCAGTGTAAGCATTTTTCTATCACTAGTCTTCTGTTTTCCATGAAGTTTTTGGGAGTGTCTTTAAGTATTTATTACTTATATTAATTGTAACTATTGTCTATTAACTATTGTCTATTGTGATTTTCCCTATGAAGGTTTACATTTATTAGATGGCTTAGGAATTTCAAAAGGATCCATGTTTGGCAGTGTGTCTTCTTGTGAACCTGTCATTTATTTGTATGTTGAAGCATGGTGGAGAAGCTCATTAATTCCAAGATTTCTATATATCAGTTGAGGAAAATTGTATTTGTAGCTTAGCTAGATCTTAACTTTGATTGGTTTTGACAACCAAACATAGTTGATTCATTTTATAACTCTGGACGACAGAAACAGAAGGCATTGGGAAAATACTATCCAATCCCCTTTTAAGTCTAATACAACCTTCTTGTGAGAGAAAATTTAAGTAAACAACTTTAATCTCCGGAAAAAATCTCTAAATTCACTGAAGAAGGTTGAAAAACAAACAAACTAACGAACCAACAAACCTTTTCAAGTAGACTTGAGTGAGAAAAATGTTTCGATGTTTGTCTGTCAGGTGTAGGAAATAATTCCAAGTTCTCGACTGGGATAGAAGGTCCTCAGTGACGAGCCTTTGCTTAGTTCTTTACCTTCACACTTCAGGCTCCCACACTCCCAAAGTCCTGTGTGTGGCTGTAGGAGCATATTGGGCAGTTTCAGAATTCCACACTTTCACTGTGCCGTTTCTGCCTCTTGTAATGTTCTTTCCCTCTTCAGTCAACTGACTGGCTCCTCATCTCTCACATCCAGCACATATGTTATCGATTACATTTTTTGGGTAGCTTTTCCTGCTATTTTCTCTCCTTGCCCCCCATTTCCCAACTCTCATCAAAACCAGATTATCAAACTCCTTTTTAGTGCCATAGCTATAGCTTATGCCCGATTTTGTTCCTGTGTTCCCCGCAGACTCACTATATTGTAATGGTTGTTTTTTCTCGCTCCTTCAGGAGGCGCTATGCTTTGGCATAGTGCTGAGCTTAAACTGAGAAAATAGGGGATTACAGAAGCTCAACAATATGTTTAAGATAGCATAACTCACCAGCGAACAGTGAAGCTGGATGTAAACCTTGATTTGTGTGACTCCAAAGCCTGTTTTTAACATCCATGGACATGGTGTCCACTTGATGCCTATGTGCCACTTGGGAAAATGGGCATTTCTGCTGTACTTGGTAGCTTCATTTTCTCATGGGGTTGACATTTTTGTCCTCTTCCTTTCTCCTTCTGCCTCTGGGAAGTTTCCTTTTTATCTTCTCTGGCCTGTTCTTACTCAGGCTCATCTTTTCCTGCCAGGGTATTCTGCCTTCACAGAATATAGGCAGGTGCCTATGTACACTAGACTGGTAATTTAGTTTTAGCTGCTTTTCTCAGTAGGCCTAATGCCCACCTTTATTTTTTCATCTTCCGGGTACTCATCTTTTGTCTGTCAGGCAGCTAGTAATGATTCTCAGGGTTTTTATAGAGGTGCACAGGTTTCTAGGTCACTTCTTCCAGCCATTTTCCTCCATTCATGCAGTGCACATGTGGTGTGTGCACAAATATTCTGAATATACATTTTATATATTTTTTGGTTGCCCTGTTCTACATTTTACAATTCTAGTGTCCACATTCATTTTTTTTATTATTACAATAGAAACAGCACATGGTATATGTTGAAGATGTGTTTATTGAATTATGTGGATATAAACCTAGAAAAGAGTATTAAAAAAATTGTTCTAGTGCAATAAAACTTTAGTCATTATTGCTCATAAGAGAACTGAAAAAAGATACTTTAATTCTCTTTGGGTTTCTTTTCTTTTTCCAGCCTGTTTGAGACACCATTAACAATCCAAGTGACAGAACTTTAGAATTTTTTATATGATCTTTTTATAAAATCTGAGTAACTTTTATTCTTGAATTTCTGCTTCCATTTGTGAATCATCACCATTTTCATCACTGTCACTTTTTAAGTATTTATTGAGAACTCATCGTATACTTAGTGCTAGAAATATATTAAAATGCCCTGGGAGTTTGTTCTCATTCCTAGAATTCACTTATGCCCCAAACACACAAACCTTCTCTCATAGGTCTTAGTTACACTTTTAGAAAAATCCTCTAATCTTGAGGTAATCATTATTTTTAATCAAAAACTTGTGACTCATGAACACCAGAAAGAAATGGGACATTTTAGAGGAAATCAGGATATTCGTTGTAAAACTTGGATCAAGCGTATGATTGATTGGAATTAATGAATTTGATTCTCTTTCAAATATTTTCCTTAATACATAATGTACTTTGGCAACAACAAGTAATAGTTAACAGAAAATGCTTGTTCTCTGCTAGACAATGTTCCAAGTACTTCATACTTACTCATAACTTAATTCTAATAACAACCATGTGATGTAGGCACTATTTCTAATTTGTACATGAGAAAACTGAGGGATACAAAGGTTAGGTAATAGCTCACTTTTAACAAAGTCAGCTGACTAATGAGTGACAGAGGCAGAATTAAAACCCAGGCAATATGGACCTGGAGTCTTTGTCCATAGTATGACAAGACTGCCCCACCTGTTACATGACTTTTATGTATAATGTATGCAAAACACATTGACAAGAGTAAATCCATTCTTTATCATTATTAAAATTCTAAACTTATAAATATATAAATGCAAGGTAGTATCCAGATGGTCAGAGAAGTGTTTGTTTTCATAATACACAGGGGTTTCCAATGTGGTTGGATGTAGTTAACAGGTTAAACTGACACACGAGTTGGAACGTTAAAAAGGGTGACTATTATGCGCTGGATTGTGTACCCTCAAAATTCATATATTGAAATCTTAACCCCAGGATTTCAGAATGTGACTGTTTTGGAGATGGCATCTTCACAGAGGTAATGGAGTTAAAATGAAGTCATTAGGATGGGCTTTAATCCAACAGGACTGGTATCCTTATAAGAGATTAAATATAGACACACACAAAATAAAGACCATGTGAAGACACAGGGAGAAGATGGTCATCTCCAGACCTCAGAAGAAACCAACCTTGTCCATACCTTGATCTTGGACTTCTAGCCTCCAGAACTGTGAGGAAATAAATTTCTGTTCTTTAATTCACCCAGTCTGTGGTACTTTGTTGTATCAGCCCTAGAAAACTAATACAGCAACTGTCTTAGTCAGTTTGGGCTGCTCTAACAAGAATAGTATAGACTGGGTGGCTTAAACAACATTTACTTCTCACAGTTCTGGAGGCTGGGAATTCTGAGATGAGGTATCAGCAGGTTAGGTTCTGATGAGATCTCTTTTCCTGGTTTCCTCACATTGTGGAGAGACAGTGAGCTCAAGTCTCTTTATATCCTTATAAGGGCACCAGTCCCACCATGGGGGCCCTACCATGTCCTCGTGTCCAAACCTAATTACCCCCCAAAGGCTTTACCTCCAAATACCATCACATTGGGGATTAAGACTGCAACATGTGAATTTTGGAGGAACGCAAACAGTTAGTCCATAGCAGTGACCCAGGAAAAGAAAGTTTGAAGGCTAAAGTTTAAGGATTTTTCTAACATAAAGCCCATTAGGAACCCTGCCCCCCACTACCAATTTCTATTGATCATTGGCTGAAAAATATCATTTAATTAGAATTCATCCTATGTGAAGTAGGTGACTTGTTCTTGATGTGGACCGATAGAAGTCTCCTTAGTGATGTGATTAGAAGAACTCCACTAGCTTATATCTTCCACCAAATGTATCTGTTATTACTCCACTGGCTCCTGCCTCCCCCAGGTATACTTATTGTCACGCTACCTGACCTTGAAATTACTGTTTGTATCATGGTCAGTCCTTTGTGTTCTTTTTTCCTTCAGAAAATTATTTTTAAAAAGGGCCTGATTAAAGTTAGGGAGCAATGTATTAGTTATAAATGGGCTAGTTTTGGGGTGAATTGACTATTCCTTGCCAAAATTAAAAAGCTGGAAAATGAGATTTTGCCGGGGTATGGATGGCAATAGTCCTGGGAAATTCTAGGCTAAGGTGAATGTGTATTCAGAGACACCCAATTTATTCTTTCGTTTAACAAATGCTTTGGATCTCCTCTTTGGGCAAATCCCTGTGCTAGCTGCTGGGGATACATGCCAGAGGCAGCCACTGCATTCAAGACTGTGCGTTCTACTGAAAATTGCAGATGTTAATAGTGCAAGCCATAATTAGTTAATTAAATTGTAATTGTGGCAATCACAATTTATGGTAGGAAAGAGGCTGGAGAGAGAGAAAAATTCTGTTACTTAATTCACTATACCGCTGAAGTTTTACACCATCTTTTTGTTGGTGCATCCAGTGTGGAAAACACTAGCCACAGATGTCTATTGAAGTAAAAGTAATTAAAATTAAATAAAACTATATATTCAGTTCTTCAGTGCCACTAGTCACATTTCAAGTGTTCAGCAGTCACATGTAGCTGTGACTACCATATTGGACAGCAGAAATATTGAATAGTTCCATCATTGCAGAAAGTTTCTTTGGCAAACACTGTCTGAGCTATTGTGTTATGCCAGGTTATGAAGTAAAATAAGAAAATCCTTAACTGTTAATTTCTTAGGGAATAGAAGATATATATCTACCTAAATAGTCCGCTTTTGGCTGCCGGCCGCAGTATAATTCTCATCTTAATTTGACTTTCAGAATGAGAAATGAGACTTGATTTAAACTACAGACAGCTTTCCTTTTTTTTTTTTTTTTGTATTATGAATATTGAGATTTTACATTCTTTGAGTGTTCATTTATACATATATATGAGCAATTCATCCATAGTAACTAGGGGATTTTTATATTTTTTTATTAAAAAAAACCTGACTATGTAAAATAAACATCCTGTGGTTTATAAATATGAGGAGTGTTGAAGAGTATTACTTTAGTGTGGCAACGTTTGGGTTCTCCACAGCTGAGAGAATTAATCTCAACTTCAATATCTGTTTTTCCAAGTCCAAGAGAAAAAAGATGATAATATGTGGGTAGAGAAGAAAGAAATCAGCTGTGGTGGATTAATGCCCTTGAAGTTGATATTAGTGGAAGATTTTATTAAAATATGCAATCTGAAGCTGAGGATTAAAAAAATAATACGTCATGGTGAGGGATATGCCTTTGGGGCCACTCCTTAAGGTCACCCTTTGAAAGGAGCTGAGACAGCCATCAGAATTCACTGATTTCTCCCTATACCAAAACATCTCTGGCAGCTGTCAGCCTACCTGTTCGAACATATAAATGTGGAAAGTTAAAGAGTAAGGAAGAGAGTGGCCGTGGGATCTTGCTAGGAGATGGTTAGGATGCTTCAGTGTTTGGTCTGAATAGACATTATGTAAATTTATAGTTGAGCAGCACAACAAACATCAGCATATGAAATAAACAAATATTGGTAAACAAATATTTTCCGTAGAGGAATATAGCTTCTCAAGTCTCTGGGGTAGCGAAGTTTTCAAATCCTGTCTAGGGGTTTACAATTCCTTCAGTTTGTCTCCAGTGAGGTTGCTTCACCTGATTAAATAGGTCAATTTCCTTAATGATATGCTGTCATTCTTCTTGTCTTAGTTTCCACTTACCCCATCTGTTATAGCCATAGTGTCCCTCTGCAATTCTCTAAGTATCTCATGGATATTCCTGCCTTCTGAGGTGATTTTGCTCTGTGGCTAATCTTTTGGATATATTTTTTTTGTCGAATTTCTCAGAAAATGAGGAAAGATAGAAAAAGTAGGGGTAAAATGATCTGCAACCCCCAGCCATGGGGCTGCCTGGAAGAAGCCATCCCTTCCTTGGCCTTTTTCTCATTTTCTCTTGGACTCCACACCTAAGATGCTAACATTCATTCTGTAGTATTATCAAGTTAAAAATGATATGACTGTTTCCTAAGAAGACTGGCAAGCTGTTTTTAGCTAGTGTGGTGAGTGTGAGTGTGTGTGTGTGTGTGTGTGTGCGCGTGCGCACGCAAATATTCTTAGTCCCTTTGTACACTGATTGTTATAAAACTGACCTATGTCCTCTGGGAGAAAGGCAAAGGAAGTATCTATGGGATACACCTTTCCAATTGCTCTTTAACTCACATATCTTCCTTATTATGAATATTCATACATGCGTAATGATAACATGCTAAATCATGCTAATAAGTTGTATTGAATAGAAGAAAGCTCTTTATGTCTTATATCAATACTTAAATGTGAGAACTTTACATCATTTTAGTTGTGAATGTTAAAGTTTTTTGAACAGCAAGTATAAAGATACTACCTTTATGCATAGAAGTATTGATATGTTAACCTATTTATTTTTATTACATAAAATAAGCTGTATGGGACTTTTTAGAGTTACCATTTTTTTCCTTTTACCAAATTATGAAAGCAAGTAGCTAGATTATTATTTTTTTTGCCTTTGAAGAGACATGACTATTTCAGATTTTGCTAAGATATTTTCCATCTGAAAATGTGTACATTGTGTTTACTTCTAATTTAAATGCTTCCATATATATGTTGGTGATATGTTAATAATGGTTTTTGATGACTTATAAGTTTTCAGAATTAATTTGAGGTCACTTTTACATACTTAAAATAATTGAGGTGCAAATCTACATGGAAGCAGAGGAACAAACCAAATGATATTATAAGGCTGTTTCCAACCATTGGAGCACAAGCTATTTGTGGACAGACATCTCCCCATGTAAGCCCCAAACAGGGGAGCCACCTGGTGGACAAAATGAAAATTCTTCATTTTCTGCAGGTCATCATCTGCGCATATATGAAATACCTGCTTTTTTTATTTTTAAATTTAGGTAGATTTACATATATTAAATGACTATGCTTTACATTTTTAATTGCTGAGTAACTTTCCAACTTCATAACAAACAATAGGGCTCTGAAATAGAGAAAAAAAAAACATTAGGATACTCAGAAAATCAAAAGAGAACAATCCAAGAAGTGGAGGCTTTTAGCCATTCCATTTTATATTTTGTCTTTTTCTTTTCACAATTTATTGTTCTGCCTAACAATGTTTATTCATTTAAAAAGCCTTTTGAAATAAAAGACTTTCAGCTCCTTTCCATCCTCCCTACTTGCTATCTCTCTCTGCCTATGCAGCCAAATTTCTTAATAAGATTGTTTACACTTACCGTATCTACTTCCTTACCTCCCACACACTCCTTAGCCAACTTTAATTTGTCTTCTTCCCCTGACACTCCATTAAATCATTCTCACCAAGGTCACGGAATCTTGTGAACACTTTCCAGCTTTTATCTTATTTGACTACTTGGGAACAGCCTATGTGTCTGATCACTCCCTTGTTGCATCACTGCTTCCCTTGACTTCTGGGACACCACATGCTCCTGGTCTTCCTCTAGACTAGTCTTTCTCTTCTTACTTCATCTTTTCTCTCTGGGGCATACTGTTCATGCAAATGGTTTTCGTTACCCTCTCTCTGCTGTCAAACCCCAAATGTCTATCTTTGGTTCATTCGTCTCTTATCTCTAGATGACTTCCATTTGCTACCCCTCCCTCTCAACTACCTACCAGGCATCGTCTCACTTTGGAGGTCTGTCGGCCACAGTGAAGTCAGCAGGTCTCAGCTTTCAGCAACGACTTTATTATTCCTACCTGAATGAATGAATGACAACTTGGAGTTATTAAACAAGAATCCTGGGAGTTGTTCTTGATCTTTTTCCTAAATCTCCAGCTGTAAGCATTACTCACTATTATTGGGTCAACCTCCTTTCTAAGTATCTCCCTGGAGATCCCATTCCCATAACCATTGCCTTGGTTTTCTTCATTTATCACTTGAATTAGTGAAAAATCTTTCCTTTCCCATATATTCCTGCTCCCCTCCGCAGCTGGGATAACCTTTCTAAATATAAGTCTGGTCATGGCCACTCTGCCTGCCCAAAAGCCTTCCTGCAAGCCTCTTAGCTTCCCCCATGGAACTTTTTGTGACAGCCTTTTTCTTTAGCTTTGTCTCTTAGCTCCTTCTTCCATGTGCTACTTCAGCCACACTGAACTTTTTTCCAGTTTCACAGTGGCTCTAGTTATGCTCTCATGCTGGGCAGTTACTCTGCTGTCCCTCATGCTTCAAAGGTGTGTCTTGTATCCCTGTTTCCTGGGTGCCCTGGCCCTGTTGTTTACACACTGCATGAGGGGCACTTTGTCTGCTAGCTCAGGTACCAAGTCTGCAGGATATCGTTACCGACTCCACTCCTTCTCAACAGGGCCAAGTGTCTTTGCCACGTATCCCCACAGTACCCTGCTCTTCTATCATAACACTTTAATTGCTTCCTCAGCTCTTTCCCGCTAGACAGTCTCTTATCTAAAATAATTAAATGATGAATTTTAACACAGCAATTTTAAACCGAGCCCTAATTAATAAATGATAGACTTTCAGTATATAAGGTGAACACCAGAGAACATCTCATTTAATCCTCTTGTTTAATAGAGAAGGAAATTGCAGCCCACAAGAGTTAACGATATTCCTAAGGTCATGTAGGTAATTCATCGTTTGTTAATCATTCTTCTCAATGCAGACGTCGGCCACAACTCCTGTCCTTTCTCTCATTTTTACTGATTCTGGTTTCCTCTATAAGAAGCCTGCAAGGCCTTAACTGGGATGAAAGCATCGTTTAAACTTCATGTTGCCTTTGTTATCAACCAATCAAATGGTAGGGTTAAACTTATAAGAAGCCTGTCATTTCTCATTTAAGATAATTTTTTTTTTGGGTGAGTTTCAGGGAACAGGGGCTCATTCAGGCTCCTTCTGGTGGGACTACATGTGACAATACAGGAAACACATTTCCTGGGTAGAGTAGAAGGCACAGAATGGGCAGCCTCACAGAACTTTGGGCTAGAAGATCGTGACAATTCGAGCAGGCTGTAGGGGACTGTTATTGTTTCTTCTCTCTCAGAAGCAAAACTTTGTGGATTTTTCACTCTCATGCTATAATCTTCGAAGGGCTCAGCTCTCCACTTTCTCTTTCCTCTGTATATTTTTCTAGTACCTCTTTCTGTTGGGAACTGACTAAGGCTCTTTGAAATTCATAAGCTTACTTTCTGAAAGGGTTAATCTGACTGACTAATCACTGTCATTGTTGACTGGAGTCAAGACAGCTCATAGGTCACTGGAAAGCTACTGACTGGCCATTCCCGGGCCCTGTGGGAATGATAGGTCCAACTAGTTGTGGCCAAGAAGGTGGGCTCCTACAGTATGGAGCAGGGCCATCTCAGTTCAAGTCGGCCTGGACTAATTTCATTAGCAAAGGTCTGTGCACATGGATAGGATTATACAAAGCTTGTCAAATAAAGTTCTGGATAATACAAGGCTTGTCAGATGAAGTTCGTGGTGATAATGTAAAGTTCCTCTAAAAATGTGGGTTTTTTGTTTTTTTGTTTTTGTTTTTTTCAGTCTGCATCTCTAAGGCCTAAAAAATATCAGCTACTGAAAATATTGAAATTGAATATGAATGTTCTCTCCCACTAGTTTCTGAATAGTTTGATTTTCACAGTCATCTATTCTGGGGAGAAATCTGAGGCCTGGATTGGAAGAACACATAAGAATGTGTCAACATGACACTCACAAAATTGAATGGATTTGGTGAATGTATGGTGAGCTTTTCCAGGCACATATATTTATAAAGTTGATTTAAAAATAAGAATGTAGGAGTGATGGTATTTGATATTCAGAATAAATATTTTGGCAAGCATATGTCATGATTTAATGGTACATATTCCTTAAAGTAGACAGGAGTAAAGCTGTGGAAATGAATGTCGTTTGAGGAAGTGGTACTTAACTTCTGTGAACCTGATGTTGAGTTTCCCCGTGTACTTGCCTGTCACTCATGCTTTTACTCTAACTTCACATAACTGGATCATTATTTTCAAAGATGCCAGTAATGTGTGAACCTGATTGGATTCTGGATTTTCAAAAAAAGCTGTAAAAGATGTTTTGGGACATTTGGACACGTTTAACATACACTTCAGATCATATGAAATTGCTGAATGAATGTTAATTTCATTTGGGATAATAATAGTATTATGGTTATACAGAATGTCCTTATTTTCATGATATGCTTAGTGAGGTTTTTAAGAAGTATACATAGTTAAATGGGTGGGAATAGATAAATCGATTAAGCTGACATGACATAATATGAACAATTGGGAAATACAGATGCTATTAGTTCAATTTTTGTGCAGTGTAATTTTAAAAATAAACAAAAGTTGGGGGAAAATGTGTTGCTAGTAGTTTGGTGTTGTGAATGGCTCGAGTTTCAGACCTGAGAGTTGAACAAATCTCATATTAAGGGAAACAGATCTTGACAGACATTTCCTTGGAGTAACAAGTAGTCTGCTCTTTAACCAAATGCCCTGCTGAATTTGGGGCACCAATAGTGAATACTTCATTAATGACAAAATCTTGAAACAGTCTTTGTGGAGGGAGCCAAGCTGGCCGCTCCTCAATTTAACTATTAATAAGAAGTGGAATATTTCATTCAATAGCTGCTTTACCGTCATTAATAAAACAATGACCCATTAAATGGAGGGTGCAGGAAAGTTGCCTCTGACAATCTTGCTTACAGTTATTTGGCCACTGCAACTGACACTAAATTTAGAACTCGTGGCAGTGTGAATGGGTCTCTACAGATGGTCTAGCCCTGTACACATCATCATGCATTCCTAAAGGGGACAGTTTCAGCCTATTTCAAAACATTATAATTTTGCAGAGAATACGTGTCCTTGGTAAAAGGACATGTCTAGCCCAAATGCAATATGGCTGTCACTGGGCTGCAGGGAAAGCCATGCACACAGAAGGCAGTGTGAATGACGCGCCTGGAGTTGTGCAACACAGGACCAGATGTCACGAAACCCACTTGCTCGCTGAAATTTTCAGCACCGTGGAGGTGGTTAAACAGCTTGAAGTTCTTTTGTGATCAATTCATTCTGATTTTGGACTGTTGTTATTGCATCTATACTTTTGTTCTGGCATTTTTGCAAATTTATTTTTTGGATGGATCAAGTAGCCAATAATTTAAGAAATGTAATCAGTAATTTCTTAAGGCAAAAACCTTACCAAGCAAATGCCAGAATGCATTTGAGAAAATAACCTAACATTAGTCATTGTCTGTATAGCCTTTGTCTATTCTGGAGTTTGGAGCATCCTACATCTTTCAAGCTGTTTTAAATAATAGTTTTGAAATGGGAATATCATGAGTTGGCTAAGTAGAGGTTTCTATAGAAGCACCTTTTATGTTTGGCTTGTGCCACTCATGATAGTAGTAGGAATTCAGGGTCATTTATTATTCAAGGAAAGTTAATTTGAGGTATTGGAACTTTTAAACAGTATTTGCTTTTTTGTGCTGATGACCATCCAGTACTAAAGTTTCATTTGAGATGCAACTAATTACCTTTGTCACTTTGCTAAAGCTTGATATTAATCTTCTGTCCTTTCTTATTAGGTCTGTTGACATAGAGGCAGATGATCACAATAATGGGAGGAAAAGAGCAGAGAACAGGGTATCCACAGGCAGTGACTCTTATTGTTTTTTGAATAGTTCTTTTGTCAAAATGGCTGCAAGAGAATTTTCAGGATCCCAGTATCATCACATAAACCTAAATTCATAAAGCTTTCTGCAGTTGAATCATATTTTTAAAGTTTAGCTCAGGGTTTTCTATTATTCAGCTCACTGGGGTCAAAGCAATTCTGTTGACATTTTCTGTAAGTGGATTAGCCTCGCAGTCATTTGCCCATAGCGGACAGATGGCTTCTTAAGCAGCGCACCCTCGCAGGAACCTATCCTATGGTATCTTCAGAAATATAACGGGTCTGTCACAAAAAGATAATGTTTGTCATTAATTTCTTTTGGTGACAGATGATTTTGGTTTATTTTCACTTTCTCATCTGGCTTAAATGAAACAGCTGTTTAAATTTTTTTTACTCCAATAGTGAGCAACATTCCAGTGTTTTACACTAAACAATGTTGTAAGCTCTAAATTACAAATAAGAAAATAAGCTTGTGAAGCAGGGAGGATGATGTGGTCTGGGCCTCCCCAAGGTAAGGTCGCACATCAGTGCAGATGTTACTCTTTTTATTTTAATAGTTATGGTGTGTTGCATAGGAAAATTCAAGACTGAATTTTGTTCTAAGTAAGTTTATTTCCCCGCCCCGCCACTTCACCAACTTGTCTTTTTTTATGTTTCAAAGTGGTTTTTGTTTCCTCAAGTGTTATTAGGTAAGGCGCAATAGACATCCATAACATTGTCATTGATAAGGAAACACTCCATTTATTAAAACCGTTTAGTTTTTTTTGTTTTTAGAATAATAATAATAGCTAATAATCATTAGAGTTTGTTACATATCTTAAGCATTGTTCTAAATGATTCACATATATTATCTCTATTAATCTCACAATAAGCCTACAGATGGGTATAATTACTATAGCCATTTCATAGATGAGGAAATTGTTTCGCCAAATGACCTTGGCTAAGGTCGAAAAGCTAAGAGGTCATAAAGCCAGGATATGAATGCAGTTAGTCTGACAATGGAGGTCACGCTGTAAGTTCACGTATGGAATAACAATATGGTTACGATTCAAAGTCTCTAAACCAAATTGTTATTATATGAGAAATGCGAATTCTTTGAATCTGATGTATTCCTTCATTACTCCTGGAATTCTGGTTCTGCTCCTCAGCTCAGGCAGCCCTTTACTTGGGAGGTACCCCAGAGACCTATGAACTAACTGACGAGTCCTCACATTAACAGCATCCTTTAAATTGTTTAGCTGATGCTTGCAATAAATCTTATACTTCTAAATTTTTCATTTTTGGAGCTCATCTATTAGGGCTCATGATGGTATCTTTGAAATGAAAACCAATCATCTTCTCCATATTTCTTTCACACATGAATCTTCTGCCATTGCTTTTGTATTTCAGTTATCTGAAAATTTGGCTCAGATTAAAATTATTAAATTCTTCCAAACTCTGAAGTTTGCAACATTGAAGGCAAAAATCAGACATTAAAGTACCAACACTAAAGATAGTATTTTTGTCTGAAATATTCATGGAGTTCTATCAAGTTCTATCTTTTTTAAACCAAGTAGGTCTTAAGCTATTAGATGACATGTTCAAAATATCATGTAATGTATCTAAATGAAAAGAAAAATAATATAGTAAATAAAAAGCACCTATTGGCTTAGGAAACAGGCATTATTAATTTCCTTTACACTTATTTCCTGTATGAACCTGGGTAATATATTTATTTAGCTTTCTTGAGTCCATTTCTTTATAAAGTTAAAAAAATACATAGCTTTCCTTCAAATGTCTCAAAGTTTTGAAATAATTGCTAAGAAATGTTACTTAGTAGAACAAAATGATAATGTCTCTAAATGATACTTTATTACTTTCCAATTTCAGTGTGTTTTTTTCAGGTATAAATTTCAAAGAAACAAAATAAATTCTAAGTAGGTAAAATATAAGGAAAAATGGAATATATTAAGCAAGTTTGGATAATGTGGCATAGGAGCAATATCCTTCCAGAACACTCTCCCATACTATTTATATCTGTATCTGTAAGACTGTAAGACTGAAGACCAAAAGGTCCTCATATCATACTTTGCTCATTATAATACGCCAAGGAAGAAATAAAGATGCCTCTCTATCATTCAGATTGTTGCTTGGTTATGACTTGCCTGATCCCCTAGATTGTATGTTCTCACAGAATCACAATCCTTTTAAGGTCATAGCACAACTGGTGTATAGACATAACTTTATTTTTATGGCTTTTTGGTTTATGCCTGTATGCCTAGCAAGATTTAAGTTCTGTGGGGGCAAGAAGAGCACCTGTATTCACCATCTTATCCCGTCTAGCTTGGTTGTTCTTATTGGGGGCACTACTGCCCCCTAGAGGATGTTTTAAGAAATTGTGGAAGTGATTGGGAGGATTCTCCTGGCATTAGGTGGGAGTGGTCAGGAATGCTGGATATCCTGCACTGTAGGAAGGTGTAGCATAATAAAGAATTGCCCCATGTCCTGCAAGACTTTCTTAAGTCCTGCCTGACTAAACCCTCCAAAATATAAATTTAAGTACTTTAGTAAATTATCTTAATTTTTTGTAAGAAGTCATATGAAAGGCCTAATAATTAAGGGAAAGATAGTTACTGAAAGAGAAGTCTAAATGAATAAAGATATTGTTTCCATATTGTTGAATAACTTATTCACTGTTGGAATTATGTTTATTGAATAATTGCTCTACAGTATTACTAGAACAAACTGGGAAGTGAGATATCGGTTTCAATTTGAAACTTTATTTGTTATTATTGACAATTTCTGGTAGGCCATCTACAGTGTCTTGCAACGTAGAAGTCAATATTATCAATCACAAGAAAAATGTCCTATGAGATATTTTTGAAAGTTTGTCATGTTTAGTGGTGTGTATGGACATTATTAACTTTCTCACTTGTGGGATTATCAGACTTTTTCTCCATGATGAGAGTCTGTACTTGTCTTAGCATATTATCCCTACCTTAATTAAAGTTAATTCCTTCCTTCTTTTATTATATACAAATAAATCTGCTCTGTGGCCATTATTTGTTTTTCTACTAGTGTCTGTCTGGTACATCTGTGTTGTCATTTTCCTATTTTTATGTGTGAAATGGCATCTGATCTTATTTCTCTTTTATACTTAAATGAATTCATAGTAAGTAAAGGCAAGCATCTGATACCTACTTCATTCCGGTTTCTTATGTGCCTGCTTGGGTGGGCATTTATGTATTGCCATACATATTATTTTGTTTTAAATGACCATTATCTTATTTCTTCTTACATTATAGCTAAGATATTATATTTACATAATTTTTAATAATGTGTATAACTAGGTTATATTATTTATGACTTTTAGGATACTAAAGGGAGCCTTACAAAATATTTGTTTTAAAGGAACTTGGTTCTGATAGGGTTGAAAATCACAGGTCAGAGACAAAATCTCTGGTTAATGTTTAACAAATATTCACTTGAAGGATAGATAGATGAATAAAGCAACAATAAAGGCCCAAGTCCTCACTGATAGCTTAATGAGTCCACCACTGTTACCAAATCAAAAAGAGGAGGTGGGTGTGTATCTGTTCACATGTACACAGCTTAGAACAATGTACAGTTGCGACAACAAATGGGAAGTGGAGACATTAAATTAAATGTATACATACACATATATTTAAGCTCTGGTGAACAATGCAAAAACTCAGTGGTTTTATTGATGAATGAAGATGTTAAGAGTACCTGTGGTCAGCAGTGTAGCTCCTTGATTTTTTATTTTATTGTTATGATTATAGTATTATTTTTCAGCTTTATCGAGATATAATTAACACATACCACTGTGTAAGTTTAAGATGTACAATGTGATGATTTGATATATGTATATATGTGAGATGATTATCACAGTAAGGTTAGTTAACACATCTATCACCTCATATAGTTACCTTTTTATTTTTTGTGGTGAGAACGTTAAGATTTTCTCTCTTAGCAACTTTAGAGACTACAATACAGTATTGTTAACTGTAGTCAATATGTTGTACATTAGATCTAAAGAACTTATTTATCTCGTAACTGGAAGTTTGTGCCCTTTGACCACCTTCACCCATTTACCCCAACCCCCTGCTTTTGGCAACCACCATTCTACTCTGTATTTATGAGTTCTGTTCATTTAGATTCTATGTATACATGAGATCATCCAGTATTTGTCTTTCTCTGCCTTATTTCATTTAGTTTGATGTCTTCAAAATTCATCCATGTTGTTGAAAATGTCAGGATTACCTTCTTTCTCATGGCTGAATAACATTCCTTATATATATATATAACAAACAGCTTTTAAAGTATATATAAATATTAAAGATGTTATATACATATTAAATACACATATATTAAAGATGTTATATATAAAGAAAATGTGAGATACGTATTTATAAAGACGATGCAATATGGATGTATGTGTATATATGTATCTGATGAAAACTCAGATTGTTTCAATTTGGGGAGATATTGTAAATAATGCTGCAATGAACGGGGGTGTAGATATGTCTTCAAGATCCTGATTTCATTTCTTTTGGGTATATACCCAGAAGTGGATCACACAGTAGTTCTATTTTTAATTTCTGGAGGAACCTACATACTGTTTTACATAGTGGCTGTACCAATTTACATTCCTACCAATGGTACATAAGGAATCCCTTTCTCCACATCTCTGCCAGTGCTCATCTCTTGTCTTTTTGGTAATAACCATCTTAACAGACATGAGGTGGTTCGATATCTCATTGTGGTTTTGATTTGCATTCCCCTGATAATGAATGATGTTGAGTACCTTTTCATGCACCTGTTGGTCATTTGTATGTTTTCTTTGGAAAAATGTCTATTCAGGTCTCTGCCAATTTAAAAAATCATGTTATTTATTTATTTTTTTGCTATTGAGTTGTTATATATTTTTGAGTTGTTATATATGTATCTAATTCCTTATATATATTTGAATATTAACATCTTATTAGGTATATGGTCTGCAAATATTTTCTCCCATTCAGTATGTTGCCTTTTCATCTTGTTTTTTTTTTTCCCCCCTGCGAAGAAGACTTTTCATTTGGTGTAATCTCACTTGTTTGTATTTAGTTTTGTTGTTTGTGCTTTCAGTGTCATACTCAAAAAATCATTGCCAAGATCAATGTCAAGGAATTTTTCCCTACATTTTTTGCTAGTAGTTTTATGATTTCAAGTGAAACATTTAAGTCTTTAAACCATTTTGAGATAAATTTTGTGAGTGGTCTACAGGGGTGCAATTTTATTCTCTTGCGTGTGAATATCTAGGCTCCCTTGTCAATTATTAGTTTATTGCATGTGGGTTTATTGCTAGGCTCTCAGTTCCATTTATCTATATGTCTGTTTTTATGCCAAAGCCATACTCTTTTGATTATTGTAGGTTTGTAATATGGTTTGAAATCAGGAAGTGGAATGCCTCCAGCTTTGTCCTTTTTTCTCAGGATTGCTTTGGCTGTGTGTGTGTGTGTGTGTGTGTGTGTGTGTGTGTGTGTGTGTTTCTATATGAATTTTAAGATTGTTTTTCTCTTTCTGTGAAAAATTCCATTGGAATTTTGATAAAGATCCCATTGAATCTAAAGATGACTTTGGGTAGTGTGGACATTTCAATAATACTAGTCTTTCTGATCCATGAACATGACATATCATTTCATTTTTTTTTGTCTTCTATTTCTTTCATTAATGTTTTATAGTTTTCAGTGTACAGCTCTTTCACCTCCTTGGTTAAATTTATTCCTAAGTATTTTATAATTTTTGATGTTGTTTTTAATGGAATCTTAACATTTCTCTTTCTGCTAGTTTGTTGTTAGTGTATAGTAAAATAACTGATTTTTTTAATGTATTCTATAACTTTACTGAATTCATTTATTAGTTTTAATAGTTTTTTTTTTTGGTGGCCTCTTTAGGGTTTTCTATATATAAGGTCAGGTCATCTACAATCAGAGACAGTTTTACTTCTTCTTTTCTGATTTGGAATTATTTTATTTCTTTTTCTTGCCTAATTGCTCTGGCTAGGATTTCCAGTACCATGTTAAATAAGAATAGTGTGAGTGAGCACCATTTTCTTGTTCCCAATCTTAGAGGAAATGCTTTCAACCTTTCACCATTGAGTACGTTTCCTGTGGGTTTGTCATATATAACCTGTATGATGTTAAGGTACAGTCCTTCCATACTCAATTTATTCAGAGTTTTTATCATAAAAAGATGTTGAATTTTGTCAAAGGATTTTTACATATCTATTAAGATAACACAATTTTTATCTTTTGTTTTATTAATGTGATATAATTATATTAGTATTAGTATTTAAATAATATTAAACTACTTCAGTTATATATAATATTTTATATATATAGCTACACAAATTCTCATCTGTATTAAAAACTGTTTTGAAAAACCATGGTTAATACAAAGGTTTTCTGCTTAAGAAATAGTTATCATTTTGAAGTAAATAGGGATCTTCTTTCCTTCAACACTCAAATTAGTCAAGAATTTTTGATGAGAAATATAATGTAACAATGCAGGATGTTATTTGACAAAGGAATATGGGGGGAAATATCTTTTTTGCCAGGGCTTTAAAACATAGGCTTTCGAATTTAACTTTCAAATATAATTTTTCATTTTGTTGAATTTTAACAGAGTATGACTTCAAATTTTTTATAGCTTTTTGCATGGTCATGCTTATTAAACATGTCATTCTGCTTTATTTTTCAGTGTTGCTTTCTCTTTGGTATTAAATTGCTCTTAAAATTTCTTTGGAATATTTTCTATACTTCATAAATTATTCTTCCTTCAGAACTAGATTCTCAAATATTAAAAAATATGTATTTGTGTTCTGTTTCCATAGCCTTCAGAAACATTTGATCAACTGAGTTTATGACCAATACTAAAATGCATCAGCCACAAAACTAATTAAAAAAAAACAACTTACTATAAAATTATGAAATCTAATGGCTTAGGTGACCATGTCCAATATAATTCCCTTTCTGTTCCTATAAAAATAGTGTAATTGCATTCTTAATAAAGTTTTGAAAAGCAGTGTTTAATTTATTTTGAGTTCAGAGTTTCAGAAGAATAACATAAAAAGCTCTGTTAAGCCAAAACTCTTAGACAAGAACTACTCTACAATTTTTCATCCATATTTTTTAAGTGTTTATAAAGTAAAAATTCAACTTTTTAAGTGGTGAGTAGAATTCAGTTGAAATATTTTGTTGCTAAGGTGTTGAAAAATAATAGATCTGAGTGTTGATATCTAAATGCAATGGAAACTTCTGTGTTTGTATAATTAGAGCATTTTGTCCATAATCCTTTAATGGCTACACCTTTGTGCTTTGTAACTCTTGTTAATATCTTGTATGCATTCTCTACATAGCTAAGCTTTCATTCTGGAAAGCAAGAATTCTGGGCCATTTTTGCACAGTATTACCCAATATTCCGGTAATGTAACATCAAGAGAAATACACCTATCATGAATGACATCAACACATTTTTGATCTGCTATCTTAACTTCTCAAATAATGGACATCGTAATAGTTTTTTCTATTTCTTTGCAACAAAATATTAACCTTTTTAGATAATACTGAAATTCTCCCAAAGCATGGTTTGCAAACTGGTAAGATAGTGGTGCACAGCTCACCACAGTGTAGTCTTGTCCACCAAATAGTAACTGGAACAAATAAAGAGGCTAGCTTTTACTGCAGCATTATTCGTGGGTGACTCCAGTTCTGGATGTGAACTCGTAAATGGAAAGAATATCAGAGGACTCAGTCTGCCATTGAGTGTATGCTGAAAAATACCACCACAAGTCTGCTTGGAGACAGAACTGCATTTGTTTATGTGTATAGTTGTGTATATGTGAGGCTCTCTCTATTCCCAGAGTCTCAATTAGCTGCTTTAAATATTTGTGGCGTACTCTGAGACAACCCACACATTTCCTTCACACGTGACAAGGACACTGGTTAAGATGTTCTCCTGTTCTTTTCATGCACTGATATCACAAAGGCTAGTACAGTTCATGGGAAAAATGGACGTGAAGGAGTCATGGATGTCTTTTGTAAATTACTCTGCCAGATTGTAGCCAAAGCTATTTTCAAACAGTGGTGGTAGAGGAACTGCATTTCTTAGTGAGAACAGAAATAACAAAAATCCTAAATGTTTTTTTGATAGATGATAATATATATTACTAAGAGGTAACTTACAAATATATAACTAATAGCAACTTAAATTCAGAATTCTAGCTCTTTTAATGTTATGATATGATGAGATAATGTGTTCAAATTAGTTTGCGCTTAGTATATTAAATGTTCGATAAATGTTAACTTCTGGTTGGTTTTATAATAGTATTTTATTTCCAATAATAAATTTATCAGTAGTAATAAAAATTTTGGTGGTATTGTACAGCAGTCCCATTTACAATCTAAATTGCATCAGGTATTTCTTGATTTCCAGATAATGTATTTTAATTGCAATTTAATGCATTTGGAAGGATTTGGTTATGAATGTCTAATGTCTCTTTAAAAATTAATTAATCATTGCTTATTTTTAGATTTAAAATCACTGTACTGATCTCTCTAAGGTTTTCTATAATTCCAAGTGTCATTTTTTAAACATGTTGGGATTTCCATGGATTTTTACATTGAGAAGCCAAATAACTGTGAAGACTGAATTGGTGGCCCATTGCTCTTGAGACTTTTGATAGTCCTGTTGTCCCATCATCATCAGTCTGCCTGAGATGCTCTCTATTACTTTCCTTTGGGTTAAAGCAGTCTTTTCTCATCCTGCCCTCCCCACCCCCCACCACCACTGCCTGGAGCATCCCTAGTAACAGAAGAGAGAAACTCCAAATTCTCATGAGATGCTAGTGTACTGAATTGTCAGCAGCAGCTTGACATTTCTTCCAGGCTGAGTTTTCAATGATCAGATCATACCTTAATTTTACATTCAAGACCATCACCATCCCAGACTTATTTTAGTATTCAAGAGGTATTTCAATTTGTAGACCACTAAATAAAATTAAAATTAGTTCTCCTGGGTATCTGTCCTTTCTCCTCCTCTCCCAAGACAACTGTTTAAGAATTTTTGAGCATATTCTTTAGAAATGCCCTGTTATAGTACTCCTTAAATGCATACTAAACATTGATATCTTTAAATGGCTTAGCTGATCTGAATTCCTTATATGTCTTGTAGGAAATGATACGCAGGACAGTGATGTTTTGAGGGAGGTGATATGTGTAAGCTGGCTAGTTAGAAGGACTTTGAGGAGAAATGTAACAGGGTAGAGAGAGGAATGCTAGTTGGGTAGGGGAAATCACTGCACATAAAATGAGAAAAAAATCAGCACTAAAAATGAATGCTAGGATAGGGGTTAACAATAAACTTCACCCTCTCTACAAAGGTTCCCAGAATGAGTCTTTTCTGGTTCTAGTACATTAATTGGGAGTATTCAGGGAGTTAATTCAGAACAGAAAGATGACCTCCATTCCTCCTACTTAAAAAGGTAGAAAATTTTTTTTACGTAATGTTTCAATGTAAACTCTTCATAACTTAGTCTTTCATGTTTTTCCTCTTCTATTAGTTAACAGTTTAATTTCTCTTTCTGCTTTTCTTTTTTGCTTGTATCGTTCAGCCAGGATGTGTTGTCTCTTGGTTATCAAGAGATGATGTAGTTGTGTTTTGTGCACTGGCACAAATTGTTTTCTCCACTTGGCCATTGTTTCCTAGAGAGACTGACTTCTATTTACCAGAGCTGGCACCATCTGGCATTTAGGCTTGAATGCCACCTCTCAGACTGAGATGACATTCTGACTGATTAATTAGACATATTTTGTAACCTGCTGCAGGAAAAGGATGTGAGGGCGTTCTGCATTAGTAACATGGAGCTTAATATTTTTGCATGTTTCACAGTTCTCTTGCAATAAAGGAAGATGCCTATTTTGCTTTTGTTAATGCTTTTAAAATGCTTGATTAAAATTTCAAAATTAAAAAAAAAGGGAGCTTTCCAAAGTAATACTCTGAAAATGGGTATGGGTATAATCTCCTTATCAATAGTTTGTTTTCTAAAGGAATCTTTCTATTTGTAAAAATGATAGCACTATACATATCTGTAAATCAGACTCCTGTAGATGCATTTTAAACAAGTTAGTAGAATTTATAGTAAAATATGCACAGCACCAAGATATTTATTATAATTGTAGATATTGTGAAATTCTTTTCATATCACCTTACAGCATAGTTTGCTTGTGATTATTTAAATCACAAACAGCTTTTCAACATATTTTCTTTAATCTTTAGGACTGTGAGGTAGCAGAAGGGTATTTTTATTTTACAGAAAAGAGAATGGGCCCAGAAGAAATTATTGGAACTAAAAGCAAAACTAAGATACCTTGACTTTTGTCCCTGCCAGTGTGTTCTTGGCGTACCCTATCTTTGTGATTCTCTAGATTCCATCTCTAAGTTCTATTAGACTGCCACATGGTTACTTAATTTCTTTTTATCTGTTTTGTTTCCATGGGTAACAATAAATAGGAGGCTTTAATATGCTTTGTAGAGAGTGCATGATTTGCCTTGAAGAGATGCCATGTCATGTCATGGTTAAGACCATGGACTCTGGACCCAATGGCTAGATTGTACTTAAACCCCAGCTCTACCATGACTCTGGGAAAAGTGACTGCTCTGGGCCTCAGTTTTTTTTCATTTCTAAACTGAGAATAAGAAAAGTACCAGTCTCGTAGGAATGTGTGATAGTGAATGAATGATGATATATGTCAAGCACAAAGAAAAGCGCCCATACCAAGTAACTTTATATTGTATTATTATTATTATTACTTAAGAATTGGATGTGATTTAATTTTTCAATGTCCAGAGGGGACTCTTTATATCTATACTGTTAAGACTGACCCCCCAAATTCTGCTGGTATAGTGAATATTTTTCCCTTACAAAATCTGTCTATCTGACAGAGTGTGTGTTCTCTAGTCTTTAGTCTTAGTCCAAATTATAACATGGCGTGTGGAACAGAGCACTGATCCAAAGGGAAAGACCAATACTTCAGTCCCATCTCAGTCATTAACCAGCTGTGACTTTAGGTCAGTCATTTAACTTCATCAAGCTCAGCTTCTTTTCCCTTCATGAGAAGGCTAGACTATACAACATCCAAGGCTACTTCCAAAATCTCATTCCATGATTGAGGTAATTAAGTTTACTTTAACAAAAATATTAGACAAAACCCTACTTATTCATCCCATTTAGAGAATTGGCAAATGCCTGTATGGATTTTGAAGAATGAAATATGCCAAGCCTTTTTTAAAAACAAAAGGTCTCTCATATACCTGAGGAAAAGTGTTCATCAAATTAAAGTGATAAAATAGTGTAACATGGATTACCTTGCATAAAATAGGTGACTTATCCTTTATCTGGGTCTCTGTTTTGTAGAGGAACTCTCCAGCGATCAGTGTCACTCCCACATCCTCCCATATTGTCCTTTCTGTTTCCAGGTCACACTATCAGGCATCGCTGTGAGAATGGAGAGGAGAGAGAGAGAGAGAGAGAGAGGGAGAGGGGCAGGGTATGTGTGTGGGGGGAGAACTACTTCTCTTGTCTGTACACTGTGGATACATGCTGTGGCTTCTCCACGCTTAATTCTTCAGGCTCCTGGACCAGCATCAGTGTATACATTTGATCTTTATAACGATGAAACAAAATAAGAAATAAAAATAATGGGAAAAGATCTTTCTCAGACCCTGATGTAAATAACAGCTGATTATTTCCTGTGATCCTCACTTGCTTTTTTGTTTTGATTGACATGCTGAGCCTCTGGAGCTTCTCTTTCTCCATCAGCCAGATGGGAATGTTGTCCTTGGGATGATGGAAAAGACAGAAGGAATTGCGGATAACTAATAATTTACTAAAAGGCAGATAGCAAGGATAATATCCGCCCCCCCCATATATATTTATAAAGAACCAGTTAACCAAGCATTAAGGTGTGTGATTTACTTTACAAAAGATATTTTGCTTTGTAAGCTTTTGTACATGGAGGAGCTGATTTAATTTTTAGGCAGAATTTCTTTCTTTGCTTTCTCCCAAGCCTAGGAATGCTAGGACTGGAGTTGCAGCAGTGTGCTCAATCTCAGACCATGGTGGTAGAAGGGCTGACTGTCCTTGGCGCATTCAGAGGAGGGTCCTCTCAAGCTTGTTTCCTACTAAAGGATTCTCAAGAGGCTCCTTGGAAAACTGAGTTCTCGGGTCTGGGTCTGTTTCCTTCCTCACTGAGCAGTAGTCACTCAGGGTATCCTGGCCAATAACTTTCTTCTGGCCGATAACTTTCTTCTGTGGTGTGTATTTCTGCCTGTTTGTAGGGACAAGGAGATCTGCTGAAGAATGCAAAGAATGAAGCTATAGAAAACATGAAGCAGATCCAGCTGGCGTGCTTGTCTTGTGGACTTAGTAAAGCCCCCAGCAGCAGTGCTGAGACCAAGAGCAAGCGCAGCCTGGAAGCCATCGAGGAGAAGGAAAGCGGTGAGGAGAATGGAAAGCTGTGACCCTGAGCAGTATCCGTGCATTCCCTCGTCCTTTCAGTCGAAGACTCTGTTTTTCTTTCTGGTCTTTCCTTCAGCTTTTTAGATGTTCACCAAAAGATGCCCTCTATGAACAGAAACAGATATTTTCACAATGTCAGTATTTTAATGTAGTTAATTTATCTAAGTTAAAATGTTTAGTAGCAGTGTTTTAAATTCTGAGATTGTGTATATACCCAGGTATAGATGTTAGTGGAAGTGTGTGTGTGTGTGTGTGTGTGTGTGTGTGTGTGTCAGAGAACGAGAGAGAGAGAGAGAGAGAGAGAGAGAGAGAGAGAGAGAGAGAGAGAGAAGGAGAGAAGGAGAGAGAGGTAGAAATCCTGTTAAAATCAATTCTGTATTGCATTATTCATTTAGTAAGTTATTACTGTACCATTTTGGGAAAAATTTATTAGTCTAAATTCTAAAGAGCATTCACTATAATCTGTTGCTGTGTAACTTTACTTCTCTACCTTCATCATTTAATTTAGAGATGTTAACATAGCTTATTATTGAAAGATGCCAAATTTACAAATTCATAGATGTTTTGATAGGTTAAATATAGATTAGAAAAATTCCTAATTATCACAGTAGAAATAAAAGTGAATGAAAGATAAACAAATAATCAGAATTTCTGGGAAGATCTGCAAAGTCATTTCAGTTAGCAAACTCTTTAAAATATTTATTAAATAAAATCAATTTTTAGAAAGCTTTTATAGTTGTTTACTAAATAGATATGATTTCAATGGAAAAGCTGATCACAAGTGAATTTATACTCACCTATGTGATACTATAAAACACAGTAAAAGCTCTTTTGTAATTAGAATTTTGATGTGACAATATTATTCAGTTATGAGATTTCAAGGTTTGAGATTTGTAGGAAGATCTCATTCTTCCAAACTGGCAGCATAGCATTCATTTTTCTTTTGTAGCAGACATGGGCAGCTAAGGGGTCTTGGCTTCGAGAGCATTAAATTTAGAGTACTAAATTTAAATTTAAAGACATTATTCAAACAATACCATATGATTACATTGAGCTGATATAAATTCTGTGAGTCAGATAACATCTTCATGTTGATTTAAGAACTAACTGATTGCAAAATGTCTATGATATAATTTTAACACATGCAGAAAAACAAAAAAAGCAAATGACTAATTAGACGACATTTATAATTGCATCTAGATAATTTTTGCCCTGATATTTTCATAAAATACTTGAGTGTAATATGTTTGTTACCTCCAAAAGAACTAAATGTTCTATGGTTATGAAAATATATTTATTTAAAACATTGCTTTTATTTTGAAAAGCTTCTTAATTAATTTGATTAACAAATATGCTAATTTTGGGGAACCTAAGGGAGATAATTGTTGAAATTTTGCAAATATAAACATCTTCTATAGCTACTGTTAAGTTATTTCTGACTTCTTAACACTATTATGTTCATGTTGCACATTACTGAAAAAGTAAAGATATGAAACAACACTTTTATTGTTCTCTTTTATTGTAAATTAATTGAAAAAATGATAATGAAAATGGATTATTATATCACAAATATCTTAAAGGGTGTGATATGTTCATGGACCAGATGTGATGAAATTTCTCCTTGGATTTAAAACTGGGCAATGGGGAAATACCTGAGCTCGTTCAGGTAGGTTTCCAATGGTGCTACAATAGCCTAAAAAATTTCTTTTTCCTCACTTATACTTAATCTGAATGGTAGAAAGATTAGCGGAATGCATATATCTAAGCCCCTTGTGATGAAAATGAGGTGGTATGGACGGAAACAAAACCCACCTGATATCAGCCATTGGACTGATTTCACTTGGGGACCTCTTCACCTTCCTGAATTCCACCTATGCCTTTACTGGTGATGCAGAGAGCGGGGAAGAGAAGATAAAGGATTGCAAACTCAAACAATATTTATTTGTTTCTTTACTTGAGGGTCAAATCTAATCCTTGAAAGTGGCTTCCCTAGTTTATTCCTGGAGCTCCAGTTGTATGTAGGACCTGCTGAAATATTCTTGAGAACATGGTAAGGTTGTACCTCATCGAATGCTATTTCTGGCAATGGGTTTTCAGCCATTCTCTGCTCCCTTACATTGGGTATCCTTGCTAGATAAGGAGTGAGGTGTGGGGTAGAGAGTAACCTTAGATCCCAAGAGTGGAGAAGTTGCAAGGGGGAAGAGCCCTATGATAGTTGTGCCTCTGGACAGAATAGAACAACAAACAAACATATAAAATCTTTTACATTATTACATTCTATGAGTGTCTCTCTGCTTTCCAGACCTAAACTGCAGTAGGATAAGCTCCCTTTACACTTAGCTTTTGGAGATGCTAGGAAGGTAGTGTGATAGATGTTAATTCTATTTTTAATTATTAGTATTTACATTACCAAGTGAATTCTAGGAACAGATAGAAGGTATCATTATTTTATAGGTGAGAAAGCCCAAGGCCACAGACATGGTAAATGAAAGAAATGACTAAATTCTGGCCTTTCTGATTTAATGTGCAAGAATATCAGTAATTTTGATTTTTAATTTAGTTTTCAAAATTTTAAACTAAATTATTAACTTTTTTCTTTATAACTACAAATGAAAAGAATTTTATTGTATCTTCTGATGAGAAAATATTAATGATTAATATAAAAATGTAAAAATAGAGAAATGTATACAAAATAAAAATGATCCACCACTAACATTTAGATTTATACCCCTTCAGACACTGTTTAGAGATTACATGTACAAATTATGCTTTCATTTTTAACAAAAAAAAATGAGATCATATTATATAAACTGTTTTGTAACAAGCTCTTTATAACAATAAAAGAAACATCGTATCTCTATCTATCTATCATCTATCTATCTATCATCATCTATCCTGGAGTTTTCACAAATGATGTATTTTATTGTCCACCGAATCTTTTTCAAAAAGTTTTGATCAATAGACAACTTGTGAAAATCAAGAGATTTCACATAAAAAATTCAATTTTCTACTTTTAAAATATTGAGTATTCTGGTAACACTAAAATCCCTGCCCCCCATCCTGCCACACACACACACACACACACACACACACACTCTCTCTCTCTCTCTCTCTTTCTCTCTCTCTCTCTCTCTCTCTCTCTCTCTCTCTCTCTCTCTCTCTCTCTTCTTACTTGGCATCAATTAATTGGAGCAATACTCTCCAAAAGGGACTCACACTTTCCAGTTTGATGAAGAGCCTTTTCACTCATTCATATTACATCATGCCCCTGTGGACGTCTTAGGTTGCAATCCTTGATTCAAATCATGATTTATAATAATGATATAGCATCCAATTATGTAGGTTATTATAGTATATTTAACCAATCTCCTGTTGTTATACTTTTCTCTACTAATTTTTTGTTAATGTAAGCATTGTAGTGACAAAAAATCCATTTTTGCAAAATTGTTCAGATTTTTCTTTAGGATAAATTTCTAGAACTGGAATTATTAGGTCAAAAAATACATATAATTTTTAGAGATTTTGAGAAACATTGCCAAATCGTCTCCAGAAAACTTGTCCATTTAAATTCTCACCAGGAGTTTATGAAAGTATTCAAATCTTGGCTCTACTGAATTTAATTTCTTATTATTCTCATCTTTGCTAATTTACTATTTTAAAAAATCTTTTCATTATCTTTACTCTCTAGTGAGAATGAGCTCATATTATATTTATTCACAATAATCTCATATAGATGGTCTTTTTTTGTTTTCTGATCACTTTTGGGCTATGATTTTTTTTTTTATGGTTAATGTTAATATATCTTTGTCTACCTATGCTCATGAAGATAATTCTCTCATTAGCTGCTAGTAGTTTTCTTGGTTTACTTTTTATATTAAATCTGCGATTCCCTTGAATCGATTTTTGTGTATAGTGTAAAGTAGAGGTCCATTGTCATTTTTTCCCTACATGGATAATCAGCTGACCCAGCCCATTTATTGTAAAGACTGTCCTTTGTCCAAGACTCTGTAGTGCCACCTTTGTAAAAAATGAAGCACCATGTATAGGTGTGTCTATTTCTGGAATCTCTATTCGTTTCCATTGGTCTAGTCTGTCCTAGAAACATTACTGTACTGTCTTAATTACTGCAGCTTCACAATGTTTTCATAAAGAGTGTAGGCCTCCCGCCTTTTTTTCTTCAACATTTTCTTGGTAATTTTTGGCTCATTGCATTTCTGGCATTCCAATCCTTTCACATGGTGTATCTCTCCATTTATTTGGATCTTATTTAACTCCTCTTAATATGAGTTTATAGATATCTGTCTAAAGATCTTGTACCTCTTTCATTAAGTTTATTCCTAAGTATTTGATTTTTTTTTGTGCTGTTAGAAATAGTAATATTTTAAAATTTTAATTCTCAAATATTTATGGCATATAAAAATACAGTACATTGTTTTATTTTACAACATTATTTTATTTTGCGACAGGTTTTATAATCTTCATTCTTCTGTTAGGGAAAATAAGGCATGTTTCTTTGTCTAGGGGGCCCCAGAAGTTATACTTACGAGCTCTCAATTTGGTGACTTTTTATTTCTCCACAGCTATTTTTAGCAGTATCTTGTCAACAAGATAAAGGAAACCAGAAGAGTAAGTCATCCCAAATATGTTTAGCTCATAGTTGATTTAAGCTTATACTCAAGGAAGTTCTGAGGATGCAAGGGTGGGAATTTCTTTCTTCACATTTTCATCATGGTGAACATGTTACATCCTGGTGGCGTTACGCATAAATGGACTTCCGGGCTTTAAATTCTTTCTAAATTCTTCAGAATTTCCCAGGCTCTAATTGGAATATGCGTTAGAATATGTTAGAATATATGTTTGTATGTAAAATGTAATACATAAATGTTTAGATTTTAGAATTGCTAAAACAAATATACTAACAGCTCCTAGCATATTGCTTAATAGCCCTTTTTATCTGTCTTTTATTTATGTAGCCATAGACTCCAGCATTTCTCAACAAAGAATGAACATTTACTTGTTGGGTAAAACAAACCATTGACACAGGAAATGATAACAATAGCTTTTATAAGAATATTTTACAGCATTTCTTATCTCTAAAGAAAGCAATGAGGCACAGCTGAATGAAAAATGCCAAATAAAATTTCAAGGGCATTGTAACCATTCAATGGTTAGAGATTTTGCCCAGTAGCTAATATTAATGCACAATATTCTTAAAGTTCTCTTTATGTGTTTTACTTTGAAATTGTAGCTGCTGCTTGTCAGCACATATAAGTAATATGACTTTATAAGCTGGAGAGTCTAAATTCTAGATTTTCTGCATAGTGTTCTTCATCAGTATAATCATATGTGGGGCACCATTTAGTCTGATGGTTTTTTCCATAAAATACAATCCTGCCAGGTATGTGAGGCCAAGAGAGTGAAATCCTAGCACTTTGGTGAAAAGACCTGAATAATACATTGGATTTGCAATATTCTAACCTCCTTGTTATCATATCTGGGTCAGGTTTCAGTCATAGCACCTATGAAGACCTTTCTTCCTTTTGGCAGAGCAACGAGGGGACATGTGGAAAAAGATCCTGTGTATAATTATAGCCTCACTTTCTGAATTTCTTGTTTCTCCTTTCATGGCAGTCTTCCTGTTGCTTCCCCTCTATGCTCTAAATGTTTTTCTGTGTTCACTGATTCTGTGCTCAAATTTTTAGTTAACCTTTTGAACAGAAGAAATACCAAGCTTTCTGGAAAAAACTATACAAATCTCATTCATAAGCCACCACACAAAGATAAATCAACTAATAATCCAAGATTGCTCCTCCACCAGAAGAAATACACATTTACTCTTCTACGTTCTTTATTTGATTTTGATTTGTTTGAGCCATTTCTACCTCTAACTGGTTAATTTATCTATTTGCTCCAAGAAGCCTACCTATTCTATGGGCCAAATGATCTACAGTAGACCATCCTCCATTGTGAAAACAAAGGGCTTTCACCTTGAAGCTGAGTATTTAGTAGTCACCAAATTAGGAAGGTTGTTTTCTATTTATTTTGTTAAAATAGCATAAAGAGTTTCTGTTTATTTTGTTAAAATAGCATAAAGGGTTTCTCTGTGCCATCAGTTCAATTTAGTTGTGAGAAGGAATTAAACATGACAGTTTAAAGAATTATAATTTTGGTTTAAAAATTATAAAAGAACATGCTTTTAAAATTGGTTTCTATATTTGTTCATTTATTAATAGTGTCATATTTCACCCCATTTTTAAAATTTAATTTAATTTTTTTTTTTGCAGAGACTATATGGACATCTCTGAGATTTAAGATAAACTTCTGAGTAAGAAAATATTGTTCACTAATTCTTCCCTTCTTGAAAAGTTTCTAAATTCCACAGGTAGAATAAAGCTTTATGAATTATGAACTCATTTTTCAGTCAGTAATAAATACATTGTGTTTTTTTCTCAGATATGTGCAAGGAGTCATAATATAGTAATAACTCTTTGTTACAATTTTAAAAAATGAAATTTTACTTCCTTTTATAATCATAAGCATCCTGGCAGTATTCTTTGCCATTATGACTAAGAGATTTAAAGTCGAATTATGTAAAAAAGTCTTGATTTCTCAACCCTCCATCCCCCTTACCACCTGTTCTTACCCTCGTCTTATTTCTTCCTACGAACTGCATCACCATCTCCCATGAGCTTAGGTCAGAATCCCAGAGAGCCATTTTCATCCCACTCTTTCTCTTACACTCTTATATCTAATCTATAACCAACTCCTGTTAGTATCTTCACCGAAATAAATCTGGAATCTTCCTTCTATCTCTAACTCTATCACCTACCACTCACCATTATTTTGCTAGGATTACTGAAATAGCTTCCAATTAGACTCTTTAATCTATTCTTGTCCACAGTAGTTAGAAAAATTTTTTTTAAATGTATGTGTGTATTTATATGTGTGTATGTGTATATGCATGTATGTGTGTGCTTGTGTGTGCATGCTTGTGTGCATATATTATTTATTTATTTATTTATTTATTTATTTATTTATTTATTTATAATTTGTTTCATGCTTCTACTTAAAATCCTCAAACAGCTTCTGATTGCACTTAAAACCCAAATTCCCAAGCATGATCCTCATGACCTGTGAGCTCTGGCCCCTGCCTACTCACTGCCTGTTATTGGACTGCATGTTTGTATCCCTTCAAAATTCTTATGTTGAAACCCTAACCTCCAGTGGGATAATATTAGGTGGTGATTAGTTTTAGATGAGGTCATGAGGGTAGATCTCCCACAAGAGGACTGGTGTCCTTCCTCATAAGAGCCTAGAGCTTGTTCTTTTCTACCATGTGAAAATACACCAAGATGATGTCTGCAAACCAGGAAGAGAGCCTTCACCAGAAACCAAACTGGTCAGAGCCTTAATTTTGGACTTCTGAGCCTCCAGAGCTATGTGTTTAAGCCATCCAGTCTATGGTATTGGTTATAGCAGCCTGAGCTGACTAAGACTTGCCCTTATCATCTGCCAGCCCCTCTGCCACTTATTCTAGCCATTGCACTCATCTTTTCTCTTCCAGTGACTGTGTGTGTGTGTGTGTGTGTGTGTGTGTGAGAGAGAGAGAGAGAGAGAGAGAGAGAGAGAGAGAGAGAGAGAGAGAGAGAATATTCTGGTATCAGATGTTGTCTGTTCAGAAAGACCTCTGACCACACAATCTAGAGTCTCCAAATGTTATCTAGCTCATCACTGTTTTATTTCTTTGTAGCACTGTGTTTATTTATTAATTTCTTTGTTCATTATCAGCCTTTTCCAAATAAAATATATAAACACTATGAGAGCAGGGACATCATCTGTCTTATTCACCACAGAAGAAGCATCCTATAAATTTCTGTTTCATGAATGTTATAAAACAACTGGCACATTATAAATTAGCTAGCAAAAGATGCATAGGGAAGATTATGTATAATTTGCTTCAGAAAAATATTTGAATTCTATTAAAGAGTTCATTTTCAAAATCTTTCCTCTTCCTTGGGATATTTTTCCAGGCCCAATAGTTCTGTTTTAAAATTGAACTTCTTCCAAAATATATCTGCTGTTACTGTGTATCCTATCTCCATTAAAAGATCACTTATCTCTTATAATCTTAACTCACAATGTGGCTGCCTCTTCTATAGTAAGGGTAGCTGGTGTTTTTCATGCTTATTTAATTAATATAATCTCCTTTCCTGTGTTTCCAGACTTGGTACCTTGGAATAAGGACCAACATTAGCAAGTTAATTTACTTTTAGTTTCTGTAAGAGTTATCTTTGGATTTCTAGGTAACAGGCAAAAGTGTGACAGAATGAATAATAAAGCTCTCATGTAAAGTGAAAAAAGATTATTAATAAAATAAATTTTTTCACAGCTCTGAATAAATAAAAGTCTTAATACTACTAAAATATTAATTGAACATCCATTATGTACTAAACATATTTATTAGACACATACTATTAAACACCTATATTGTATTACTAGGTACTGTTTTTCATTGATCTAAGGCACCATAAATTATAAGATGCACCATTATTTTATGTACCACATAAATTTTTTTAAGCCTGTCAATTTAATAATATAATATCAACTAAATGACACATTTTGATTAGAAAGAAAAAAATGGGTAAAAGAATCCTTAAGGAGTTCATAGCGAAATAAGGGAAGCAGATATTAGTAAATAATATTATAATACAATTTGATAATGCAACAATAAAAAATATATGAACTACCATATTTGCACAGAGAAGGGGCACATTTGTAGAAGGGGTGCACTGGGTATATCAGGGTAGTTTTTCTGAGAAAGGCTGTTAAGTCTCCAATGGATGAGTTTTCTAGGTAAAAACTGCAGAAACAAACATTTCAAGCAATGGTTTACACTGTAAAAGAGCTGGATGAGGCTAAAGTTATAAACAGTTACACATGTGGTTTAAATGAGGGAAAGAAATGTGAGGAGTGGGGTGCTGCCTCACTGAGGCAGAGCATGGTGAGGGAGGGCACTGCTACATTCAGGAGCCCTGAGAAGGGCTCCAATACCTTGCAAAATGATTTGTGCTCATTTAATGGAAAGCACCAAAAGTCTTCAAGCAGTGAAGCATGATCTGATTATTTGAGCCATTAATTAATTAACACAATTTATTAAGTGAACATGATATAGCAGACATTGAAATAGGTCTGGAAATCCAGTGGTGAATAAATCAGATAGAGTTCTTCCATGTCCAGCACATACACAGTGGAGAAGCTAGGTAGTTGAAGAAGGCAATCATTATAAATTTTCTCGACACAGTATATTAACAGAAAAAAAGAAAGCAATGTAGTGCAAAGAGCACAGCCTCTGAAATCAGACTTACTGGGTTCATATCCAAGCTTCTCTGCTTAATAGAAAATGGAGTTTCAATATCAGTAAAATGGGAATTATAATTTAAAGATAATATGTACTTCATGATGTTGTTGAGAATTAAATGGCACTCATGCCTGGCATATGGTGGACACATAATAAAAGTGAATTCTTACAAATGTTATGATAGAGGAAACACAGGATGTCAAAAGGGCTCATGACTATCTCCTAAACTAGAGTAAGTCTGGAAAGAGAAGCCCAGACCTAGGGATGAGACTAAGTGAGGGGGGTTGGTATATATACATTTTATATATATAAAATGTATATATACATTATATATATATAATATATATTACATATGTTTTGTGTAGTAGTTTATTTAATCGCTGACTCCATGGAAGAGAAGTAAACCACCAGGAAGAGTGAGAAAAGTAAAATATATATGTATGCATATAATATATATTGTATAAAACATAGTATACATATATATTATGTATACATAATATGTATACATACATATACATATTATGTATAACATAATACATTATGTGTTATATATAATATATAACATGATATGTATACATAATATGTATACATATACATACACATACATATTATATATAACATATATAATATATATTATACATATACATATATATTTTCCTTTTCTCACTCTTCCTGGTGGTTTACTTCTCTTCCATGGAGTCAGCGACTAAACTACTACACAAAAGTATTATCTCAGGCATTGATTTGGGGGGAACCCAACATAAACTAGTTAGTAACAGGAATAACTCTAGAAAGAAGACCCTTAGGATGGGATTCTGGTAGAATCACTCACTAGTCAAATAGCAACAAGGACCTGTTGCTGCTGGTAAGTGGATGATTCCTGATGATAACCTGTGGCACAATGAAGCATCAAAATAAAGAAGACTCACCTGGGATAGGTTAGGACAAGGTATGGGTAGAAGGTAAAGTAGTTGCTCTAACACCTGATTCTTGGGAATTTAAAGGATTGTGATGCTGGCTGCGGAAATCTTCAAGAACAAAAGCAGGCTCAATTTAACCAACTATCAGCTCAGAGTGAGCCATAAAAGCCAAAGGTTCTTCAAGGCAGCATTTAAAGAGACCTCTTCTCGTGAGGCCACAGGGAAGACTGTGTTGAAAATTATGCCTACATGGTGGAATTAAAGGGGACTGTATGCATAGGTATGACAGGTTTCCTATGCAAGAACAAAGGCCCTTATAAGGAAGACTTGGGAACTGTTGGATGGAGGAGTCCAAAGAAAGTTTGAATCTCTAAAGTCTCCTGAACTCCAGGCCAGCAGCAGTAGCTTCTTTCCCCATCTTGGAATGAAGGATAGCAGCCTCATTTCCTCCAGAGCCCATTCGAAGACCTGACCTAAGGAAGGTGCCTTGAAAGAAGATGCTTGTTCTTCTCAAGACCCACCCTCATCTTGTCTCATTCCTTCAGACCAGTAAGTAAAGTAAGGTTTCTTTGTGACTCAAGAGGAGAAGTGAGTTCTCCAGGAAAACACAGTTTACTTACTAAAAAATTGGCTAATATGTAGCAGTGAAACCAGGAGAACTTGTTTGCCATTGGATCTTGAAAGTATTAGAGGGAACAGAACATAAGGCTTGACAGGCGAGTATATAGTCACATGGGAGAATTCTCCTGTAAAACAAGTTCCCTGGAAAGGGCAAACACTTGGACCTGGTCATAATATGCACCTGATGGCTCCTTGAAGCTTGAACACATCAATGGTCTACAATTTACAAAAGGTGGAACTGCCCGGTGGGGCGGAAGTCTCAGGGAGTCCTCTGCTTTCTCCTGGTTCAACGAAAGCAGCTCTGCTCCGGCTGCTTTATCACTAGGGCTGCCACATAAAATTTCACTTGGTAAGAGGCTATTTTATTACTGTAAAAAAATTAGAAAAGCACTAGGTTAGTTGCTCTCTAAGGCTTTTTCTAGCTTTAACACGCCATAGAACCCTGGTCGGTTAAGCTCTGGAGTTTGACTGTCCAAGGTCAAATATAGGCCTCTCCTTTTCTGCGCTATGAGACTTAGGGCAAGATAATTCACCTCTTTTAACATCAAATTGATCTCAAAAATGGAAGTAATAATTATATCTACTTAATAGAGTTATTATCTTAAATGAGAAAAAACACATAATACTTAGCATAGTAAACATTATGTTGATAATACTTGGCATTATAAACGTTCAATACTTATTATAGAAATATAGGCCTGTCTAAAAATAAATGCTCTTAACCAGATTAGATACAGCATAGAGGAGAGATAAACTTTAAACTGTACATAATTTTTAATATCAAAGTATTTAATATCTACATTCTAAGTAGATCCTCGTAAAATAACAAAATATTAGAACTTGCCATTTTTATAGGCACAAAAATGGATGAAGATTGTCAATATTTTTTTCTATATAACATCTGGAAAGCAGCAACTTTTAGAAAAGAATAAACCTTCCTCAGGTGAAGGTTGCTGTGGGGAGTTGGTAGTAATGAGCCACTCTTACAAAGAATGAGAACTCGTTGGTGATGGTCTCTCGCATGGTGTCCACTGGCCACCGAGCAACCCGGCCTTTATCTTGACTTCCAAACATGGGTTCCATAATAAAGAACAGAGACACAGCAAGTCAAATGGCTTCCTGGTTCAGTCTGTGTCGCAGCAGAACTAGTAAGCTAAGTCCTTGGAAGGCTTATTTGAAACCCAGATTGTGACAAAATCTTCATGAAATGGATAACGGTGTTGGTGTACTCATACCTACAAGCTCTGTGAGCGTGTGAACAGCATGGCTTAGTACCACCTGCTTGGAGTAGAGTTAAAGATATGAAAATGAGAAGTCTACTGGTATCTTCAGTGAGATCTCTGTCATCTCATACATTACACATCAAGATTTAATGGTATTTAAAATTTAGGTGATCTGTTGTTATTTTTTCTCATTTTTTTTTTTGCAGTTTATGTGCCTGCTAAAAATAACCATTTTCAGATAGCAGTCTTGCAATGCCTGAGCCACATAATCAAGTACTTATATAATTCTTTCATCTTGAATCTTCTCTTCCGCAGATTTTATCAGGTAAATACATGAACGTAGGACTAATGTCTGAAAGGCATTCTTTCTAGTTAGCTTATGTGGTCCCAGGAAATGTCATAGAATCTTTGGATTCATTCCCATGGCAACAGGCAGCTATCACCAAGGACACTGCTAGCTTTTCTCTTTAAGAATCTTTGCTCTATATTTGAGATTCAAAGCTATCTTCTTTATTAATGTTTTATTTTTGGATACGATGCGATGCACTGTGGCTACAGAAATGCCTTATTTGTTACATACACAGGGGATGGGAAGGCAATCCATGCCTCTTCGCTAAGGAAGCAAAATATGGATAACGTGGAAAGGCTTTGCAATGTGATTAAAAGTTTTTTGTATGGCTAGGCAGAGGAGAAGCAAAAGAAATGGAGATAGAAAAAAACAAATTAGGCATTACTAATTGGAAATACACACATAAAGAAAAATCTAAACATGTGCACACATACACACCAACACCTAGCAGATACCATGTTATAATAAACAGCAACTCTGCACACTTAAAAACTAAAATGGAAGGTTTATTTTCAGCCATGTTGACTGTAAAATTTGTAATGGAGATGAAAGTCATAATCAGTGGCGTCTTTTCTACCAAGTATCTTTTATTAGAGATATTAGTGAGGGTCACTGTTTTGGGTATGACTGTTTTTCTGTGTCTAGACCGTCATTATTTTATCACATTTTCCATGATGTAACAGGAAAGCAAATTATTGGAGAATTACTAGGTACAATCTATTAAAAGATTCCATTTCATGTCTTGTGAAATAGAAATATGTGAAAGTCTACACAAAGGAAAGCCTGGTAAACAAAACAAATCAAAACAAAACAAAACAAAACAAAACAAATGTTTCTTCCAACCTCAGAGGCTTGTCTAGTGTGGAACTTATATTAAAAAGAAAAAAAAAAAGGTTATATTAATGTGTGACCAAGACTGATTAGCTTAATCACCTTAGCGATTATTAGCATGTCACTTGATAAATGTTTCATTTTACATCATATCACCCTGACATCTGGGCCTATATTCTAGTTTTAATAAAGATACACCAGACATTTTTAAATATTTCAAAGTATATGTATAATCATTAAGTGCTGAGAATCACCTCATTAATAGGGAAGGTACTAATTCTCCCTGACAGTAAAGGAAAGTGAAGCATCATGTAACTCAATGATTTAGTCATATCTGTGACTTACAATCTAATTCTTAAAGCTGATTTTTTTTACTGTCCTATACTATCTTCATCAACATCAGTCAAGCAGATCATATTCCAGGAACCTAGCAACAAACAGGTTAGGTAAAGGAGGTGGTGAAATATGAAGGGCAGGTTTGTGCATACTAAGATTGTGTCTCTGTGTATTAGTTTCCCAAAAATGCTGTAACAAAGTACCACAAACTGGGCGGCTTAACATAACAGAAATTTATTCTCTTGTAGTTCTGGAGGCTAGAAGTTTGAAGTCAAGGCTTCTAGCAATCTCTGGCATTTCTGGCTTATAGTTGCATCGCTCTAATCTTTGCCTTCATCTTTATGTGGCTTCTTCTTTGTGCTTCTCTGTGCTTCTGTTCTAAATTTCCTTATCACTCCTCTTATAAAGACACCAGTCACTGGATTTAGGGAGCATCATAAACCTGGGATGATTTCATCTCAAGATCCTTAACTAATTACATTTGCAAAGACCCTATTTCCAAATGAAGTCACATTCTGAGGTTCTAGGTGGACATAAATTTTGAAGGGACCCTATTCAATCCACTACACTCTGCAACTGACATTGGGAGACACTCGTCATTTCTCGATGAGACTAGTGCTTCTGTCTCTTGGGAGATTTGCACAGAATAGAAGAAACAGGTGAGAACCAGCAGTTGGGAGGCAGCATCTCTGACAGCCCTGGAAGAACCCAGGCCAGTCCTGGGAAAAGTTTCTGGGAGACCTGTAGAATTCCAAGAGAGAAACAAAAGTTACCTTTTGCTCTCAAGGGAATTAGCCATTTATGTATAGCAGTATGAGAGAGGTTATCTTCCTACTTATACAAGTTCGTTCAATAGGAATTTATTAAATATTTGGTTTTAGCAGTCATTAAGCAAGCGTTGGGGGCATAGAGCAAAATCTGTGGGCCCTGACTAAAGGAGTTGACCACTTGGAGTGTGAAGTAATCTTGTCTTCTGCCAGAGGAGCTAAAAAGTCTTGTGAAAATACCAGTTTACTTGTCAGACAAGGGCTTTGAGTAAAAAGAAATAATACACAAAGAAAACAGGCAGAGACTTTGATCAGGCAGAAACCCCTCCCTGTCCCACCCCCCTCCCCGAGGACTGAGTTTCACAGGTGCAGGAGGTTCCTTCCACAAAGGATAGATCAGGACCACATGGGAAATTGATGTCCCCTGCTTCCTGGAATGTAAGCTTCACAGGTGTTGGTGGGTGGAAGAATCTGCTACTATCCCCTGGAGAAGAGCTGCTCCATACAGAAGGGTGTTTGCTAGGAGGTAATGCAGGTGGAGAGGTGGAGTTGCCTTGGCTAACTGAAGACACTGAGTTGTCCACAGGACCCGAAATTCACTGAGACTTTATAAATAAGGCATAATTTACTGATCAGCAACTAGGGTTAGGTAACTAACTGAAGCAAAGTTTTAGAGGGAGTTTCAGCAGCTTACTGGTATACTTGTGGAGCTCAGATATGTAACAATTGTGTCTGGGTCCAATAATCTAAAATTTTGCTTTTAAAATTTTTTAGAAAGAAAAAACTTACGAATGTAGTTTATTTCAGAAAAGGCTTGTTCTTTTATTTGGTTACCTAGAAATCAAGCAAATAGAGATTGTGTATCTATGATATTCTCATCAATTTCAAGTCTCTTGCAGTTAAGAAACTACCCTAATCTACTCATGTCTACCATGGTTCCCAAGGTATTTCTCACTCATACCCCCATGTGTGCATATGTGTATATGTACATACAGGTGTGCTTGCATGTGTATGTTTGCATGTGTGTGTGTGTGTGTGTGTGTGTATATGTTTAGGATCAAGTAGAGAGATAATGATCTCTCTACTTGGACTGCACCCTAAGCTTTCCCTGCACCTATTCATTTGTACATGGGTTCCCATCCGCCTATAATGACATCCTGTTTGATGATCCTTGTTAGAGACTGAGATTAAACGAAATGAAACAGCCTAAGATAATGGTTTTAGTTCAAACAGTACAGCTTTTTCATTAATATATTTAATTACCACATCTGGATTCAGAGTTGGTAGTGATTATATTTTCTTCCAATTAAAAAGTGTTCAGGGAAAGTGACATCAAAAGGATTTTGCCTAATTCATTTTGGAAGCTTTCTGTTGAAGAACCTCAGAGGACTTTCTAAATGTTGAGTATGCAAGGCTAGGGTACTCTGATCAGTGTTTCGTTTCTCTGCATGCTAGTCCACTGGAACATCTATAGATGTCAGGACATTTTCCCCAGGCTGGTAGGATACAAATGCAGGTAGTGTTAAGCAACATAATCTGTTTCTTTCTACCTCTTGCCCTCTCAGCTGACAGTCCTATTTGGGTGAAAAGCTCACCCAGTTATTTCTGGGAGAACTTAGGGAGCTTCACATGCACTCACAAACACCTTTCTCATATGGTCTCCCGTTCTGATTCTTCTCCAAGAACTTGTTCTTTATGAGTACCATGTGACATGGTTATTGGAACAAATGACATCACTGTCACAATAGCACGTATAGTGGTGGTTGTGTCATTTTAGTGTCGACTTCCTCTGGAAACCAAAATTTATTTTGAATGATATAGACTATAGTATAAATTCTGATTTCTTCATCCAAAAGGATTTGGGCTAATTTAACGAATAAGTGGTACATGTTGTAAGGTGCTAGGTGTGTGTGTGTTTCCTAATCTTAGCAACTCATTGACTATTTGAGATTTTCGTATCTAAAATATTGCTAAAAATCTTATTTGCCTTCTTTAAATTTAAAATAACAAAAATAAATTCAACCTTTTTGATGTTGGTAATATCTGAAGCCAGGTTGCATTTTCTAACAAAAGTAGAAGAGTTAAAAATCAAACTATTGATTCTATACCGATATTTCTCAGTTCTCCTTTTGAAGTTCAGTTAATAATGTTTTCCTTGATGCTGCTCTAGGGATTTCTAGAACTGTGATGCTACACTGTATAATTTACTGTTGCAAAGCCGTTTTATTTATATTTATATTTATTTGATCTGTATTATGTTACTTTGGAATAGAGAGAACCATTGGTGTTACTCTCCTTTTGCATTTGAAGACCCTGAAGCTCCGGAAGGCACTGAGTGTCCACAATCACGCAGCCTCCATGTGGCAGAGTCAAGCTTTGCAGCCACATCTCTTGGGTTCAGATCTGGTGCTTTTCCTTAGTTCGTTCTTCAGTGGTCTGAGAACAAGTGTCCCTTTTCCTATATACTCAAAATCTGGGCATCCTTTCTATGCGAGTAGAGAGATCTGCTCGCTCTCTATAGGCTGGCATGCAAAGGAGAACACATGGCAGTCCTACATACCTTTTCATGGCTCTCAGACTCAGAAAAGAAACTAACTTTGAGAGCCTGCCATGTGCCAAGCATCAAACAGCTGCCCCGTAAAGTAGTTATTCTCACCATTTTTTTACAGATGAAGTAGATTCAAAGAGGTTCAAGTAATTTGCTCAAGGCCTCATCTGGGCAGTAGAGAAGTCAGGATCCAGATCCAGGTCTTTTTGTTCTTTCTACTACGTCATAGTTGCCTCTTCCAAGAGTTTAGAGGGAATTGCACAATAAAAGGAGGCAGGAAACAAGTCACGGAAAGAAAATACTGCCCTCAAGATGAGAGGAATTGGGAGGGTCTCCCCATGTATGTGAACTCTTAGTGAAAGTTAGACCCAGGGCTAGACTGACCCCCAGGCATAGAGGTCATTACCTACACTTTGTGACCTGAGACTCCCTGGAAGACTTCTAAACAATCTTAAAAATGTCTCCTCCACAAACATACTGGAAACTGTGCCTCAAAGTCCTTTGTAAAAATCCAGTGCTTCCGGAAGGATAATATGCATTAGGGTTAATTTGTTTAACTCGAGATTAGTAAAGGGGCTTTGTGTTTTTTTTGCTGTACATTTTCTAAGGTCCTTAAGGATAAAAGTAAATACAGCAGGTGTTTTTGAAAGAGGTTGATGTGAGGGGTCTAATCAGGGCAGAGCAAGTGAAGGGGGGGGACCCCATGGAGGAAGAGGAGCCATTAGCTGCCAGAATCCCAGGGCCCCCTGAGAGACTGTGGGTGAGACAAACCAAGGAGAGGAGAAAATACCATGGGCCCATCTTTGCTTATTTTACCACTTGTTTCACTGCTAGCAGTATTTACACTTGTCCACCAATTTAATTTCTAGGATTTTCCTTCATTATTAAAAGCAATGCAATCTATTTTCATAGACCAGCATTTCAAACGTTCTGTGAATTCTGATTCATTATTTTTCTACACTCTGCAAACACTATCACTCCACAGCAAAACATTATCACTTGATTAATAAAAGCTTACTCTTAACAGTTCATTTTTGAGAGTACCAACCCATAGTCACTTGTTTCTATTCTTGATCCTGTCACACACTAACTTTTTGTATTGGTATTTGGCAAAATCTTACTATTGCAGCAACTGTTCTCTGAAATTCTCCTGTCGTTAATCACAGTGCTGGCAGCCCACGTTCCTCCTGCTGCTTCTGCGACACTTGTTTTAAACTCAGAGCACCATAAATAGGATTCTCAGCCCTTCCTGCTGCCTCCTATCTTCTTCCAGTTTTTTCCTGCATTACACCTACTTGACTTTCTGTCACCAGTCAAGCACACCCATGATTAATGCATAGTTTCTCATCTGAATATTATATATAGTTTCTGCCTAATAGGTCAGGTGTATGTTTTTGCTTTTTAATTTTTAGCTAACCCATAAATCTATTACCCACATCATGTCTCACAGTGTGACAAGGCTTGGAAAACTTGGGCAATTTGCGAAAGGCACAAATGATAAAGTAGTAAAGTTGCTCCTCTTTGGTGCTTCATACGGGCAGTTAAATTTTTATTTTTTTAATTTTAGCCACTCTACTAGGTAGGTGTACAGTGATCTTTCATTGTGTCTTAAATTTATGTTTTTCTATTTACATTTTTAACTTGCACTAAAATTGTAAAATTTTCATTAATTTTTTAATTTACATTTTAAATTCATATTTCTACAAAAATGTGCTTATTTGGCATCAGTATATCTTCTTTGGTCAAATGCCTATTCAAATATTTGGTCCATTTAAACAAATTGAGTTGTTTGTTTTCTATTTGTTGCATTTTGGGGGTTCTTTATTCTGGATACAAGTCCTTCATCAGATATGATTTGCAAATATTTTTTCCCACTCACTAGATTGACTTAAGTTTTTAAACAATCTTTTGTATTGTCCTCTTATGACATGTTCAAAACACACACACACACACACACACACACACACACACACACACACACACACACACCACTGTAACCTTAAGTGCTCTAAGTTCTTAAATCACAGTTTCCTCGATCCTGTCTAGGACCAGACTCAACTACTGCCAGACTGGCTTTGACAACAATCATAAAAATGATAATCACATTTGTGTAGAGCTTTGAAAAGGGATTGTGCATATTTTTCATATATTTCCCATTTGAACTCCTGGGAGGCAGGCTGTGTCAGTGACACCATCTCTAATGTTGGGGTGAGGAAAGGAGTGTCTGGGCCAGTTACCTGCCCCAGGTCACCTAGGCTGGTGTTAGCAGTGCCAGATCAAGCACCAGGTCTTCTGGTTCCAGCCATGATGATTTCCTCGTGGATGTGTTTTCTTCATAAGGGAACCAGGAGTTATAACTCCCACGTTATTTTGCTCTCTCTCCCTCTCTCTCTCTCGTAAGAAACTATGGTTGAGTGATGATACCTCTGGAAATGACCTTTTTTGAATCCTTGCCAGTTTTGTTAAATGTTACTGCTTTCAAATTGGCATGTGAATCTATCAATATCAAAACCTACTTTCATGTTCATCTGATTGTATTTAATTTCTGAACTGCTGAGCCTAAGATGTTCTTATCTTTTTGGAAAGATTGAATTTATGAAATGGTACGTAGGACAATTTTATGCTGTGCAGTATTTTTTGCTTTTTAATGCAATAGGCACTTTTAAGCACCACCTTTGTTAGGTGCTTTCTCAGGTCTATTAATTATCCTGATACGAACTGACATATTGTTCATTTCAAGGGAAGTCTGGGCTATAAATTAGGAAAATATTTTTTGTGAACTTTTTACCTTAGAATCTTTCTTCTGCTATATCCTTTTATCATTTTTGTACAAGAAACAATTTGTATATACTGCAGGAATTCAGAATGATTCCCGCCCCCCATGGACTATAATACCAAATTCTCCTTTCTCCAATACCATGTGTGCTAGGGAGAGCTATTAGAAAAAGGAAAATAAAAACTTTTTTTCTCTCCTTCTTGTGGACTCACTATTTTCTTTCACTACCCATTCCACATCCCAAGAAGGACAGACCAATCTTGATTCCTGAAGGCTTAATCCCCTCCATGCCCCCTCCCGATCCTCGCTGTCAACCCTCCAGGTTGAGTAAACAGTTTAAGGGTTTCTAGATCATTGAGATGGGTTAACCTGGATTTTTCCAGAGGTAGATGGGCTTGTGGGTTAGATAAGGTAGAAGTGGACAGACCCAAGAGACAGAAATTGATCTTCAGAGAATGAGGGTGGGGCATGGTGGAGCCTGGGGTTTCCTCAAATTAGCACTATGTTCGACATGCATTGGTCTCATAAGGGACGGCTGGGCAATGACTGTGGCACTGGACACTAAGTGCTGAGGCCCTGAGGGCAGCAGAAGAGGACTCTGTGGCTGAGCCTGATATCGAGGAGAGGGCCATGGGGAGCAGCGCCTGTTACTGCACTCAGGCAGTAGTGCTTGACAAATAACGACAGGCTAGGCACAGCACAGCAGTGCTGGGCAGCAGGGGGAATGACGGCAATAACGACAACCTTCATGGACTATCAAGACCCCTGTTTATATCATATTCATCCATTCGCTTATTGTGTCTCTCCCTCCTCTACTAAGTCTCTCATTAAGTATTTGTTAAATGTAAAATGAATAATTCAATGAGTTTTTCTGGGAGCTATTATTTAAAGCTCCCAGATTCTTATACGATACCAAGGAGGGCTCCAATGCATGTCTATTTCCAATTTCTTGACACCCTGTGGTTCTTGTTTGTGTCTCAATCCTCAGCAGCACTCTCATCCCTGTCTCAGAAGTACAGACCCTTTGAGTGGTCCTGGCATCCTTTCCACTGTGCCACTTCAGTACTGGAATTCTTCAGAAGACACTTGTGTGCAAACAAACTTGTTCACAGCTTCTAGATGTTTGTAACATTTGGAATGCTTTGGGCTGTGTTCTGGTTTTCTATTGCTGCTTAACAACAACAACAAAAAACCCCAGAAAACCTAGTATTTTAAAATAATTTATTATCTCTTATGGTTCTATTGGTTGATGGGGCTCAGCTGGGTGGTTTTTGCTTAGGGTATTTCACGTGAGTGCAGCTGACTCCAGCTCGAGTCATCCTAATGCTTAGTGATGGCAGCAATAGCAATCTAATACAGGAAAGAAGACAAATAATTATCATACCAAGCAGAAAAAAATTGATGTAATGTACATAATTATAAGGCACTTTAATGTAGTTCAAAGTCTTTTCCATATAGGTTATCTCACACAGCAATACACTAACTATTATAAGTTTTAATTTGAAAAATAGGCAAACATGGCCTCTAGCTAGATCAAGAAAGACATGTATAGGAAGGACTATTAGAACACAGCTTTGAAGGAAGAATGTAACTTCTGGTGAATGTAAAAGATGGGAGGAAGAACTCTCCAACCTGAGAACAAAGATTCCAGAACAGGAAGTGTATGATAAAGAGAAAATGGTCTAGGAACTAGTGTAAATGATGCATGGAAGAGTATATGAGAGAGACAGTTTATGAAGCAGAAGTGAAACTTTGAGACTTACTAATTGGAGAGACAAGCAAACTCATTTCTTCACAACTAGGAAGTCCTGGCTAATTGTGACATGTTCAGAGCAACACACCTGCCTGCAACATGTCTTCATCTATGTGCCTTTTTTATCATATTACTATGCTGCAAATGTGCTTCTTACTTAAAATGGCAGCACCTACTCCCTGGCTGAAAAAGTTAACTTTTTCTTAATTCAAGAATAGATCCCTGAACAACGTGATAATGTCACACATTATTAGTGACCTAGGGTTAGATACCAAGCTCATCACAGAAGGTGAAAATCATGAATTGTCAAATGACCTTTGAAAATCCCTTAGGCAGGTGTTACGGTGGAGATAAATGTAACAGTCTCTTATAGATCCAACAAAGTGTTTCTGTAATCGAATAGCAGATAAAGTACCTGTGTTTAGAAACCTTACTTTCCCAAAAGTAAAAGCATGAGTACCATAGCTCAGCAAGATGTTCATATTGTGAGAGGTATGTGGGTATCAAGTGGCTAAGAGAATAATAGAGTCACATCTCCCACTTGAAGAAACTCAGTGCGTGAAAAACTATGTGGGTATTTCTCATTCTCTCTCCTTCTCTGATCTCCTCGAACTCCCCTTCACTCCCCCCACTCCTGCTTGCTCCCTGTTGTAGAGCAGAAATAGGTGAATATGTGGAAATTAAGCATGCACACGATTATTCATTTTGTGGTTACAGGACCCCGCCAGGGCTCTCAACCATCTTTCCTCCCTTGAGAGCCTGGGCTGAATGTGCTTCAGGAAAATTTTGCAAGCCTCCTTATCTATTTGCCTTTTGAGTCTGGCAAGCAGCCAGCTACCCTTCCTCTCTGCCCTGTTCCAGTTCCTCTTAGCTTTTCAGAACCAAAAATGACTGGCAGACTCAAGGTATCTCCAGCTCCGAAATAGAATTCCAGCTGCCAAAATGGCCACTTGAGATCCTAAAGCAGCTCCCCAGGGCTCTTAAATCAGCTTCCCACTCAGCAAATGTTTATTGAGCTCTTCATGGTGTCAGGATCTATGCTGCACGGCAAGGACACTGGTAAACAAGGCTGAGTCACAAACCATGTCCTGTCTAAAAAAATAAGAGTTTAACCCTGTGCCACCAGTCTTTACACCTTATAGCACACATAGAAAAATGATATTTGTGTCACATTCCTGGAGTTGTGCTGTGTGGTGGCTCTCTGTAGACTGCTATTCATATAACCTTACCAGCAAAATAAGAATTCGTGAATTCAGGAAACATACAGAGGGACCATGACAAAAATATTTGTCAAGTATAATTTCAAATGTCATAAATTTATAAATAATTGTTTTAAAATGGTTTAAATTTATCATCACTCTAAAAAATGTACAACCATCAATATCTTGTGGCACATTCATTATCTATTTACAGATGCTCTGGTTTAATTCCTACACTTTCCCAAAAAATCCCACTCTCAGCCCTGTGAATATTAGGGAAGGAGAAAGAAAGAGGATTCCTGTCACCCTCAGCCTCCAGGCTAGGCATTGACCTGAAGCCCCTGCTGCCCATCTCTAAGGTAGTCTTTGGTGTTTATCTTCATCATGAGTTGTTTACTTTCAGTTCTTTTTATTCTCTAATGGTAATGCCCTCAGCCACATCCTAGGCCCTCCTTATCCCCTTTTTCATACCCATAAACCACCTTCACCTCTGCCCCTGCCCCACAGCCAGGGTGCCAGCCCTCTCCCATTTCTGCTACCTCACGGGAGCTAGCCTCTGACACGGTAGCAAGTACCAGTGACCATCATGGTGGGTACACATGTGATGGTGGGGAATTAAGTGTGGGAAGGTTAATGTCTATGAGAGTGGAAAAGAATTAGGGGCTGTCAGATCCTTTGTCTCCCTTTTTCTTCCATGACATAAAGACCTTGGCTGATGCCGCTGTTGCAAGCTAAGACTACTTCCAGGTTTTTTTTCCCTCCTTTCTTGTAGTGCTTGCTTTTGGAAGTAAGGAAATGGTCCAGATTCTCTCTTCAGTCATTCATGTCCATATCTATTGATGTTGCAGGCTGAGCAATAAATCACTCTCAGCTTTTCTCTTTGTCAGCTTTTCCAATATCCTCTGGCTTTTAGCACATCTACAATTGACTCTGGTCCAAGTGACTTAAAAAAAATTTCCTCAGCATTCTAGGTCCCCCTCAGAGCTTATTCTTATTTTAAAATTACACATCCACTGCTGCTGCAGTTGAGTCTATCACACCTTCTCATCTGGATTATTGCAGTAGTTTCACTTTCGGATATCTGTAGTTTGGGGTACATTTTTCCTTTTGGCTAGGCTTGTCTTCCTTTCCTCGGCATCCCCATCCCAACAATAATTTAGAAAATTCCTTCTCATCATTCAAGATGAAGACCAAACATTATCTCTTCCCTAACTACCTTCCTCAACTTATTTCCCAGCTCTCCCAAAATATCCCCACTTCTCCTCTCCAAGCAGAATGCTCTTTCCTGTCTCTCCCTTTGGTACTTGGAACAGAGTTTTCCTTTGACATGGAACACTGTAGTTACCTGTTTTTTGAAAGGCAACAAGGAGTATAAGTTATGGGCGTGGGCTCTAGACTCAGATTGCTAAGGTTTAAATCATAGCTTAATGATTTACTGTTACTTTGAGCTTGTTGCTCAGCTCTGTTTCTATTAAAATAGAAAAGTAATGGTAGCTGTACAGGGAGGGGAGCCTGGCACATAGTAAGCACTCAATTAATGTTACCAGTGATAATGATGCTGTTACTCTTCTCTGAGATCGTGAGTGCATTGTGGGCAAAGATATTTTCTCTCTTGGTGTCTGTCCTCAAGGGAAGCAATCAATATTTCTTTTTCTCTTTCATTTTCCCTCCTTCTCTCTGCCATTTCCTCTCCTTCCCACCTCCCTCTTTATTTCTAGCATAAGCTATTATTGAATTTCTATTATGGGTCAGGGACCATATTCGCTGCTATTTACATATGTATAAAAAAGAATTCCATTACAGTGCAAAAGCATGTTAATAAAGGCAGAACAAAGTTTGGTGGTTTGGGAATTGTTTTTATGGGTGAAATACCACACGAGCTAAGTCTTGAAGAACAATTAGAATCTAGACTGAAGTAATTTAGAAAGTAATAACTATTATTTTGTAATAATAGTTTAAAGGGAATACTTAACATGAGGGAATAAAAATATCATAGACAAAATTTCATTTTTAATATCTTGGGTCTCTAAAGAAATCTAATGTGCTTGTAATTTAACACCCATTGATTCTGAGTGTGTTGGAATCCATTTTCAATTATAGTTAATGCTAACTTCAGACAAACTTTTCCGCAACCAAGGATAAAATAGAGCTTCAGGTTCTCATTCTCCTTTTTTGTTACTTGAATTCATTCTTACCCCCCAACCTAACTCTCAACATAATTTATCCAAGTAGTTTGTGATCTTAAAAATATATTTTATGTCTTGTCTTTATATTTATTAAAATCTTTAATGATTCTCATTTTTATTTCTTATATCTTTAAGGAATAGAAATAATTTTTAAAAATCTATAGACTTATAACTCAGTATCCTCTGAGTATGTGTGGTAAAAAAACAGACACAAATACAGTAATATCTCTGCCATGTTTAGCCATTTGATCTTGGGCAAATTAATCAAACTCTGTGAACACTGATTTCCTTATTTGGAAATTGGGACTAATCATAGTTACCTCACAGAATTAAGTTTTTGGAGAAGTACATCCACTCATAAAGTTCTTAACACAGTCCTGACTCAAAAGGCAAGCAATTCACAGATGCTTGAACTCTCAATGACTACTGGGAACTATTGAAATGGTGATATCAGCTGTTAATTCTTCCTACAATAGATGAATTAGTTTTATTAACTCTTTCTTATCTAGCCTCATTCCAGTCTTCCCTCTTCCCACCTGGCTTTAGTAATATTGTCAGAAAAATCTGGAGACAGACCTGGAGAGGAGGAGGTGAACATATTCATAAAAGCCCAAAGGTTCTTTTAGTAACGGATGGAATCTAATTTTGTTCTGCCATCATCTATGATGTCACTTATTTATACATTTTTAGAGAACAGGCACCATATCTTATTTGGATTCCTCATTACTTTTTACCTCATTTTGCAGTGGGACATATATTAGAATAATAACTATAATCCACAGCCACACATAATGTTTTAGAGATGCTGATAGGAGTGCATTGATATGATATCTCACTCAAACAGGAGTCGCTTAAGCCTCTTAACTTCAGCAGAGTCTGGAATGCTACATGTGGAGAAATCAGAACTGGAAGGAAGGTAAAGCAGTGGCCAGGCTATTTCCTTTTATTTCTTCCTTCCTTGATTACTAATTAGATTTTAGGAAAAGTGAAAATGAGGAGGAAACAAACGGAAAGGTGAAAATGAGGAGGAAACAAACGGAAAGGTGCCAGCAGAAAGGTTATTCTAGGGTCATTTCTATAGATTCTAAAAGGAGTGAATGAGTGAAATGAAATACAGCTGCTAAGAAAACTGAAACTTGTCTTTCTCCCATTTCAAGTCCCAGGGTTATTGTCCAATCTTGGACATGTATCAAAGGCAGGAAGCTTGCTCTTACATGATCAAATCTCTCTGGTTTAAATAGTCATAATGTTTTAGTGTATTATTCCAAGTTAATTGCTAGAATCACAAATTCTCAGTAGTTTAATGTAGGTTGTAGAGTGTCAATGATATTATATACTAACTCATTACATTTAACAGGGTTATAAATGATGGAAGTTTGCAGACGTAATTATCAATGTTTGATCACAGAGCTCATATTATTTCTGTAAAAACAGCGGCTGGATAAGCACTGCCAGAAATATCACCTCGTGTGGTCTGTTGTGTATATAACCCAATCTGTACCAGCAATGCTTTCAGGCCTTTAGTATTAGTAATATTTTATTTGGAAAGAGTAAAGTGTAGTCTCAGTTCTGCAGCATGAGGAACAACATGTACAGTCAAAGCATCGAGATAGACTTTCTCAAAATTGATTGTTGCTGTGATGGAGATTACTAGTTTTCTACAAACATTGTTTCTGCTTCATATTAATCATTAGGGATAATAATAAATGCTACCACTCCCATTTCTACCCTTGATTCCTGGCTGTTAGACAAACAGCATCATATATTAGATATTGACTCAGAGCAAATATAGCCTCTGGAGAACCTTGTACCAGCCCTGCAAGGTATTACCACCTAGCCAGTGCTATAAGTGAGTCTTCAAAAGGTCATTCCATGGTTCTATCACACCAGCTACTTCATGATGATGAGGAACATAGGCTCATTGTTGCTCTCCTTTTGCTGTAAAGTGAGTTTCTTGATCAGAAGCAATGCTGTGTGGGATACTGTGATAGTAGATAAGACATTCTGTAAATCCATGGTTAATAGTTTTGGGTTTCTTACAGGGAAAGCAAATTCATATCTAGAGTAAATGCCTATTCCAGTAAGAACAAAATGCCCCCCTTCCATGATGGTGCAGTGTAATCAACCTACCACCAGGTAGTTGACTGGTCACCTTGAAAAAGAGTGTAATATTAGCAGCTTGGTGTTGATCTCTGCTCCTGGCAGAGTGAGCATGCAGCAGGAGCCATAGCCAGCCAGGATTTGGTGAGTAGAAGTCAATGTCATTGAGTACATGTTAACTTTAGTTCCTGCCACCATGACCACTTTGTTTATTAGCCCACTGGGTGATGATGGGGTGGCTGGGGAAAGAGGCTGACTAGTATCCGTAAAACAGGTCATCCTAGTCTCTTAATTACTAAAATCCTTCTCTGTTGAGGTTGCCATTTGGTGAGCATTCACATGAGACACACATATCTTTACCTTTTATGCTCATTCTGAGAGGTCTATCCACATGCCCATTCTCCAGATTTCCTTATCACCAATTTTCTAATCATGTTCCTTCCAACTCTCTGACTCTCTAGCCAAACCACTGGCTGCGGCCCACAAACTGATATATGATTGCACATCTGGCCATTTCTCCTTCCAAGCAAAGTGAACGTTGAGGTGCACCACTTGAAGCTCTGCTCCCTGGGAGGACTTCCTCTTCCCACGGTCCTTCAGGGATGTCTCCAAAAGGTGCTGTAGTGCTGTAGCTGTCCATTTTGGCATGGTGCCTGTGTATTATGCAGAACCATCTGTAAATCAAGCCTGAGTCTTCTTCTGTCAACTGGTCACAGAGAACTCCTGATGAGGCCACAGGTGTAGGCTAGGAGAGAGAAGGCAGTGTAGCATGAGTGGGCACCATGGGCATTTGAGTCATTTCTTCATATCACTTACTTGTGTCTTCAGGATCTACCTGGGCACAATGTGTCCTCCAATTTTTTAAAAAATCTACTGTATCTTTTTAAAATAGCCTTGTCTTTATGTCCTATTTTTTAATCCTTGAATTAATTTTCCAGTCTTTATTATTTTCTTAATTAAGCTTTCTATTTGGGGATAATTGTAGATTCATATCTAGTTGTAAGAAATAATACAGAGAGATCCTGTATACCCTTTATCCAGTTTTCCTTGATGATAACATTTTGCAGAATGATAAAAAATATAACCAAGACATTGATGCTATCATCATAGAGAACATTATTATCACTGCAAGCATCCTTCATCTAGGCCTTCTTTAGCCACACCCACTGTCCTGTCCCACCCCCTCGCTAATCCCTGGTAACAACTAATCTGTTCTCTATTTGTATCATGTTGTCGTTTCAAGATTGTTATAAATAGAATCATACAGCATGTAATCTTTTGGAACTGGCTTTTTTCATTTAGCATAATTTCCCCCAGATTTATGTACGTTATTTATGTATCAATTGTTCCATTTTATAGCTGAGTAGTATTCCATAACATATTTGTTTACCCATTTAACTGTTGAAGGACATCTGCGTTATTTCCAGTTTAGGGGCTATTAAGGGTAAAGCTGCTATGAAAATTCATGTACAGATTTTGTGTGAATATAACTTTTTCATATTTCTGGGATAAATGCACCAGAGTACAATTGTTGGATTGTGCGGTAGTTGCATATTTAGTTTTATAAGAAACTGTTTTCCAGAGTGATATATCATTTTATTTTGCTGCCAGTACTGTATGAATGATCCAGTTTCTCTGCATCCTCATTAGCATTTGATATTGTCACCATTTTTAATTTTACCCATTCTGGTAGGTGTATAGTAAGATCTCATGGCTTTAATTGGTACTTTCCTGATGTTGAATCATGTTGAATTTATTTTCATGTGCTCATTTGCCATCTGTATATGCTCTTTGGTGAAACGTTTGTTGATATCTTTTGCCCTTGCTATAATTGAATTGTTTGTTTTTTATTGTTGACCAGTATATATTTTGAACTTTTTATTTTGGCTTTCTCTATTTCCAAGAGAACTTTTTTATCTGAATTCCAATAATAAACAAAAAGATCCTAATCTAATTTTTTACATGGGTAAAATGCTTCTTGTATTATTCTGAGATTATTAATCATATAAATTTTTAAAGGGAGTTTTGACATCTGCATTCTTTTTTATCCTGGCTATTTTTTCTTTTGCTTGTTTTATATTCTTTCTCCATTTCTATATTGAGGTTTTCCTCAAATGTCCCATGACTTGTGGTTCAGATCTGCCCCTCATATTATGGGGCTCAGCACAAGAGAAAAATAGAAGTACATATGCTATATATTTAAATATTTAGAAATTATAATTCAAAGTAACAACCTTTTCAATCCTCTTACCTTGACAAGTAAACTTTCAAAACAATGATAATAATAATAACAACAATAATAATTATAAAGTATGTAAAGCTGGTTTTCATATGACTAGAAGTCATCAAAACATCAACTATAATTGAATTTAATTACTATAGCTCATGTTTTATAGATCAATAGATGTCTAAACAAGTAATAAAATAATAATTTTATGTAATTTTTATATATTCCCTAAATTATTTTTCTTGTGTTTATTTCAGAAAACATGCTAATCATGTTTTTATAAGCAAGTTTTTCATATAATTTATGTTATAAACAGTAATGAGCTAAAGAATTTTAAAAAGCCATAATTATATTCAGTGAACATATTCTCATCAGAAAATGCAAGTTAAAGTGAAGGTTAGAAAAACAAAATTTTCATTTTCATAACATATTGTTAAAAATTTATTTTTATTCAAGATATTAACAATTCATGTTTATGATTGTTGTTCACTGTACTGGCTCTGTGATAAGTCCAGAATGAGAGATATCATGTGTTCTTTAACACAGCCATCCCCAATCTTTTTGGCACCAGGGGCTGGTGCTCCTATGAGAATCTAATGCCTGATGATCTGAGGTGGAGCTGAGGTGGTGATGTTAGTGCTGGGGAGTATCTGCAAATACAGATGAAGCTTGCCAGCTTGCCAGCCGCCCACCTGCTATGTGGCCCGATTCCAAACAGGGAACAAACTGGTACATGGCCCCGGTTCATGTCTGGGGGTTGGGGCCCCCTGCTTTAACACACTTAATTTTTTGCTATATGATATATGGCATATATATCATATATGGTATAAATGATATATGGCGATTTCTAAAATGGAGAGCCAGTCAATAGGCCACTCTTGTCTGGATCAAAGAGTGGTTTGACTCTAGTTTTCTATTCTTACTTGAATGGGGTACTAAAGACATTTTTCTGTGTGTACCAAAGGGGGTTGTCGACCCACAGGTTTCTCTCTGTGGTACACAGGCATAAACCTGGCCTTCTCTTGGATTCCTTATGGTCAGTACTTTGAAGTTTTCTCTCTGGGAGGTCATTTTCTTCAGAGAAGAGTTCCTAATTCCTTCTGGCTGCTAGAATTCTTCAAGTAGAGTAGGTGAAGGAGCCAAGGTGGGAGTGTCCTTTTATCCAGCCTCCCACACAATCCCCCTGATTTCAGCTGTACTTTACATATCCATCCTTCACTATTTCTGATTGTATTTCTTGAGAGCAAAATCTCCTGTCGAGCGGGGGGAAAGAGGCCTGGAGTGTCAATAATTTTATATTGAAAGTCATATTATTGGCTTTCAACCAATCCACGTGGTTAGGGCTAAAGTCTCTCCCTGCCCCCCTTCTCTGGTACTTCAAAGTCCTTAGCTTTTTGGAGGTGTAAGTGAGGAAATCAGCCTGCCTCTTTGCAGTCCCCTCTGCTAAAGTGGTTTCCTGTGCTATGATAATTTGATCGGCACTCCTGCATTCACACTTTACTGTCTTTTAAATTTCACTGCCATCTCTAGTTGACTGTTGCCTTCTCTTCCATTCCTTTCTCTTCTGGATATCTTCTCAGTGTTTTTGTTCTGCTATTCGATAAAATTTTGGAAGGAAAGAAGATTAATTTATCATGTTTAGCTAAAAGTGATATCATCTTTTGGAATTTTAAATTCCCCTGTAAAGGGCAGCATATTTTAGTTGTCATGTTTGCTTGCATGTGCCACAGCCCAATCATAACCAACTTAAGCAAATATTACTATTACTTCTAGCAGTAGGAAAAATTATTAGGTGTTAGGGTTCCAGCAAGAAATAGAGTTCATCTAGGTGGTTCAAATGAACATTAATGAAAGAATGGTTAAAAAAATAAACAAAGGGTGATGAGGCACACAGGGAACAGTCACAGTGGGGAGCTGGTACCACTTCTAGGGCTGAAGGAATAAGGGAGAAAATAGTGTTACCAGAGCCCAGTGAAAGCAGAATCCTCGAGAGAGATTGTCTGGTAAGAGCTGTAGTTGCGGAGGATGCAGCTACTAGCAGAGAAGGCACCGAAGCATGAAGGAAGGGAATAGGGAAGAAGTACTCTGGCTTCTCTCTTCTCCCCCTTCTGATGAACTTCGGGTGCCTCCATCAGCCAGCTCCAGTGGAAGCTAGACAGCAAGAGAACAAGAGTGATACAGTGTTCAGTTCCTGGAGCCCAGAGCAGATAAGAGAAGGCAGGGAAGATCTGGGGAAAGCAGAGTGAGTATAACCAGTACCAAAGGAGAACCAATCAGTACCTCATAGAATCAATGAAAGCTATTAGACTTTATAAAGAGTGAGAACCTGGCCAGTTTTAGGAAAATTAGCATATCTTTGAACTTTATTGCTAATGCTTTGTATTGATATGATTCAATTCCCAATATCCTTAGTCTCCATATCTCTTAGTTCAAATTCTTGACAAAAATTTTTATTGGCCATAAGTCAGCCAGTCTAGTGTCTTTCCCATGTCAGGTGCCACCCATATCAAATTAGTTACTTAGCATGTAGTATGGATACGACTGTAGAGGTCGACTCCTTTGGGTAAAAAAGGCAGTTTTAGAGAGAGGACTATGGTTAAGAAGGTGCCCCAAAAGGTATCAGCTACTCAAATATAAGAGTAGTTATCCCACATTGCATGCAACCACGAGCATACTCTCGAGCTCTCTCCTTAAGACAGAGGATAAGATGGTTAATTCTAGGCACTGTAACTGAAGGTCAGGAATGAAAGTCATCAATATGTGTATGTGGAGGTGGTAGAAATATTGTTATCTACTTCACAACCAGGGATCTTATTAAGGGTATGTTGGCTGTGCACAGTGCAACTCTAGGCAACTCTAGGCACCCACATTATGCAACAATGTGAATGGTGCTCCCTGGAATTTTGCAAAGTGGCAACCTTGTTCTCTACTTTGCTTAAGGACTTATTCTACCATGAAATCACTTGTGTGACATTTAAAAATTGTGTAGCACAAGGCTGGAGTGATCCTGGAACAAAGTTTTCCCTCTCCCCATGTCTACGACCCGTGGAAAGCGATGGAGCCAAACAGAACCTTAACTAGCTTAACCGGGAAAATGCCTGTAAAGAAACACCAAAAGGCAGCAGAACATAGACAGGAGGTTTCAAGACCCAGCCATTTGGGCAAAGCACAATACTACTGAAATATCAATCAGGAACTTTCCTATGGCAATGAAAGGCTGTTATACTCCTTTCTGCTTACTATGTGCTGTCTCTATGGAAAAAAAAAAATCTGTAGAGATTTTTCAGTGACCAATCATTTTAGTCAAATTACCTGGGAAGGTCTGTTTCAGCTTGTCATACGTAGTGATGATAGGATTTTTTAAATGCTGTAGAGCAGTGTTTTTTAACATGTGGTCCCCAGACCAGTAGCATCACTAAAAGATGCAAATTCTTGGCCTGGCAAGAGTTTGAGAACCACTGCATCAGAACCACCTGGTGGACTTGTTTAAACATAGTTTGTTGCCCTTCCCCACCACCAATGGAGTTAATAATTTAGCAGGTCTGGAGTGGGGCTCGAGAAATTGCTATTATTGGAGAGAAAGTTTTCTTAAAAAATAGTTTCCACCCCAAGATTGGTAAATGTATTCGGAAAAGTTTTTTGGACTAGTGAACCAGCATGTGTTTTATATAATCCTTAAGAGGACACTTTCCAGACAGTTGGATTGTCTACATCAAAATACAAAAATTCTAAATTTGGCGAGCTTTCTCATTTCTAATGTTATTTTCTTTGGGATGGTGAAGTCTTAAGAAATTTTTTTATAGATTATTAACCCAGATATAACATCAAGAGCTCCAGAGTTTGTTTTAAATTCAGATGAAAAATCAAATAAGACCCTGTGTGTTAAACATGTGGTCACTATTATGATTAACTGAATTTGAAAAGTGACTTATGATGAGTAGAAAATAAACAACCAAGTTTATATTTCAGTGTCCTTCGTGAACCTTCTGTCATTATCCTAGAAAAAGAGGATGTAAAAAAGAAAATGTTTAATACTCATGAAATTGTTTCCTCCTTCTTCAATGTTTTAACGTTGCTCACAGGCCCAGCAATGGCTATGTATATGCATTAAAGAGCTATACAGTTACTAACACAGACGCACTGAGTCGGTGAAATGACTTGGGAAAAACATGAGTGAGTCTGCCAGATCAGTGAGTATCACCACAGCACTCACTGCTAACTGCTTCAATATCATAGTAGATACAAGATTTGTGTTTTGTAGCCATTGAGAGCAGCCATGACACATATTTTCCTCCCTTTCATAATTTAATGACTGTCACCACATATCATTATCAGCCGTTACCACAGATTCCAGAATGTGGAAAGTCATCAGAGCTAGAGCAAAGGAGCCAAGTAAAACACCTGCAAGGGATTTAAAAAGTGATTACATTTCAGTTGTTGTATTTTGTTTCCAAAATACAGATGATGAAGCAAAGAAGCATCTGTTCTCCTTTGTTCTGGCTTTATGTAATACTATGTCATGCATTTGCCTTGTGCCTTCAATGGGCCCTACTCCCTCGGAGCACACTCTACTCATTCATACATATGGTCATTCAACAAATGCTTATGGCTGATAAATATTTACTATAGAATATATGGTCATTGTTAGCAATGGTTTTTGAAGCAGATGCTGTTTTTGGAACTTGGTAGTCATCACATGGATGACAAGAATATAACATATTTCTATGCTAACACCTGATATTTATATGATTCTTCTCAAGTTCTTAAGGAGATTTCATGCACAATATTTTGTCACCCTAGCTCCAGTCCTGAGATTAGACCTGGAAGCAATGATCCCTACAGCAAAGCACCAGAAGCCTGTACTGGATGATTTAACCAAGGTCTCAGAACTGGCCAGTGGTATGGTGGGCACTTATATGTAGGTCTTCCATTCTCAAGTTCAGCATTAAACAGTTAAATAATAGAAGTAATGCTGTTAGGGTTTAGTATTATCATTTTCCCTTTATAGAATATCAAGTTAGATTTTTATCTTTTGCATTTGCAAACGAGAACAGATTCCCTTCCAGCATTTCTTTTCCAAGATACAACGGGCTACAGTATTAAGGACAGAGGTGAGAGAAGCCTAGCCTTGGTGTCCAAAGTTCAGGTACATTGCAGGCGTTGAAGCCACCGGTCAGTATGTGCAGTGGTTAGGGAACTGTAGCCTTTCAATGGATGTTTTCTTCCACTAGCCTCTTACTAGTTCCAGCTGCTGCCATTGTAGCTCAGGCAGCCTACAAGGAATGTGCTACTTCTATAAAACAATATGTCCTTTTGTAAAACTATCTTAAATGCTGCTCTCTCTTCCTTAGATGTTGAAAATCGCTGTTTCTAGCTGAAAAAAGACTGCAAAAAATGTTTTGTAAGAACAGGGGCACAGGATATATCCTATATAGTGATGTTGCCATTGGTTTTACTATTAGAGAATCTGAGAAGCTTCCTTGTGATTCCTCAAATTCCATAGTTACTTTCACATAAGCTGAAGTAAAACTAGAGAAAGTGTATTCAATTGTAGCTTGGACTATAAAGTAAAACAAAAATAAACCGACCATGATTCAAGGTTTCCCTTAAGGTGCCTGTAAGTCTTGCACAAAGTATATTCGTATAAATAAAGTCATATTCGTGTCTGGTGGTGTAGATAGGTCATATTTCTAAACATTTTGTGTATATAGCTAGTAGGAGATACCATTTCATGTTTATTTTTAAGAAGCTTTATTTTTAACATCAAATTTACTGACCATGAAACATGCTAGACGCCAAAGACTTATTTTTAGCAAAAATAAAAAAAGCCAAAAAACCTGCTAAAAACTGTTTACTCTGCCACAGAAATGCAGATGATTCTTCACAGGTCCTGACAAGCTATTGTCCAAGCCATACTTTTCAAAGTAAACAATGATGTGGTGTTTTTGGTCAGGGCAGGGAACAGAAATTATTCTTAATTTATTTATAAGAAAAAAGGAATTAATTACAGTGTAACAAACAGTTTACAGAGTTGTTGAGAAAGTTAAAAATTGAGCCTTGAAGAATTACTTTCAGAGCCCAAGGCCAACAAGTAACTACACAATTGGGAAGCTGCTGGTGTTGTGCCCTGCCCCATAGCCAGGAGGCTGGGGTGGTCAGCCAAAACAGGCATCTTCAGGACCTTGCTTGCCAGCAGAACCAGCTGACACACAGAATCCCAGTCTCCACCTCCCTGCTGCCTTCCAAATGTCATAAAGGACATCTGACAGATTAGTTCCAAACAGATCCAGAGCCTTACCTGCAAGCAAGTCTAAAATATGTGAGTTTTTTTGTTTTTTGTTTTGTTTGTTTTTGTTTTTTTAAATTTTTAGCATAGAACTCAAAAGCATGCATCCATCACATTTTACCTATCTGCCTCACTTGTATGGGCACAGAGATTGTTAACTTTCTGCAATCGTAAAACTGCACTGAAGTTTCTTCTAGACTGTGTGGTATTTTCTCTGGAGTGGGATAGCATGGTTATAGGGTGTATGTAAATTTTTAACTAAGTACCGCTAGAATAGTACTCTTCAGAATGGTTCTACTCATCCAAATCCCCAAAGTTTAATGTATAAATAACTTTACATATATACTGTCATCATAAAATATTTATTTATATTTAAAAGCAAACTGCATATTTTATTTCTTAAGTATTACATCTGAAACAGTATAATTAAACAAAAGATAATTCATAGATTAACAAAATATTTTCTTGAAATTTTACTTTCTTTCATAAAACTGGGCAATAGTATAGGGCAGTAAAGAGAACACCACAGGCTCTTGTGTCAGATGAAATTTAGATGAAATCCTGCTTGTGAGACATGGAAAGGCTCATAAACTCTCTTTGAGCCTAATTTCTTTGAGAATCAGCAAAATGACGGAAACAATAACAAGGATATTGTTGAAGAATTGGAATTAATGGGTAAGAAGCAACCAGCACAATGCCTGGCACATAGCCCTTGTGCAGGAAGTGTTAGTTATTATATATTCTGATGAGCATGCATGAATTTATCCTTATAACAGCTCATATACGTCTCCCATAAGAATGAATTTTGTGGCAAACAAGAGTTCTAGATTTTTGACTACAGATAACTAAGTTTCCTGAGTCCCCCTCAGGCCTGGAAGAGCTACAGTTAAAGCAAAATTTTCCTTGTTGCTTTCTTGAGGATCTCAGAATGTAAAAGATATAGGAGAAACACACACACACACACACACACACACACACACACACATACACACATTTTTTGTTTTCTTTATGGATGACCATGGAGAAACACCCACAGTGGAGAGCAGAGTGCAGCCACAGCACTTTCAAGTGCAAATGTCAGAGTAGACATTTCAGGCCTGAAGTTGCACCCACACTTTCACGCACAGGTATGGTGTGTCCTTCAGCTTTCCCCAGGACTCCTCTCAGGATTATTGGCCCTATCTCTGTCTTCTCTTACCCACCTGAATTTCCTTTTAACATGTCATGAACTACTGCACTGTAATCTTTGTTTTTATCTTATGAATGGCTGAATAAATTTGTTCAATTATTTGGCCATGCTCACACTAGTTTTTCGTTTCTGGAAGGTTCTGAGAACTTTAGGTGGATTTTTTTTTTTTTTTTTGCATAATTTCTGTATCAATTCAGGTGCAGTCAGCAGATAGGAACCAGACCACATATTTGAACAGAGTAAATTTAATAAAGAATTGTTATCTAGGTAGAAAGTTATTAGCTGGGTAACTGGAAAGGTGAGAAGGGAATGCTGATACATCTCATAGGTAGCAATTGCAGGAAGCAGCTACCACCTTTAAGTAAAGCTGGGGGTAAGGGGCCTAAAGCTGAAATTACTAAAAGGCCGAAGCTGGGAAGAGGAGCCTGCGAAGATACAGCTCCTGTTTCTAGAAGGGGCAGTTCAGCAGTTGGTGGCGTTGGTGTCACTGAAGAGAGTGTGATGCCGCTGGCCCTGGAGGCATTAGAAAAATTGCAAACTACATTCAGTGGCTGATGTAGTGCTGGAAGAAACTGCTTGGCCAGGAGAAGAATGTTGCTGAGGTGACACTGGAACTGCAAGTGTACAAAAAGAAGTAGGGATCAAGAAGGAGCAAGTTCCTTACCTCCTCCTCCAGCCTAGCAGGCTTCCACCAGCACCTCCCCTTGACCCAGCCTAACAGTGAGTCAACAAGCGAAGAAGAAACAGATTTACAGTCTTAGTCACATTACCCTGAAACAGTATAAAAGGGTGGGTTTGGAGTCGAGAGACAATAGCATAATAACTGACAACATTTCTCAAAATACTTTGTGTTGCATTAAAAAAATTAAGGCCCTTATCCAAATGTCCATCCACAGTTAAATGAAAAAACACAATGTGGTATGTAGAGTCAATGAGACATTATTCAGCCTTAGAAAAAAGAAGAAAATCCTGCTACATGCTATGACGTGGATGAACCCTGAGGACATTATGGTAAATGAAATGAGCCATTCTCAAAAAGACAAATCCTGTAGGATTCCACTTACAGGAAGTATCTAAAGTAGTCAAAATCATAGAAAGAATGGTGTTTACCACAGATTGGGGTGTGAGGGAATTGGGAGTTGTTTAATGGGCTCTAGAATTTCAGTTTTGCAAAACCAAAAAAATTCTAGAGATCTGTTGTATGACAATGTGAATTACTTAACATTTCTGAACTGCACACTTAAAATGATTAAGATGGTAAATTTTATGTTCTGTGTTTTTTAAGCACAGTTAAAACATTTTTTTTAAGTATAAAAAATATTAGGAGCCGTAAGTACTGGCTTTTTCTAAGACATTTGTGGTTCCTTTACTAATTTCTCAGCCTGATTTCCATAGGTTTCTCACATTCTTTTGAGGAGAATTCTTGATCCTTATTCTACATTGCTATGGGGTAATCTTTGATCTCTTCTTTCTTGTTACTTTAATAATATTCATGATATAAATGATAAAAGCAAGCAACTGTTTATGAAATATGGTTGTAAAATAGACATAGTTATCTTGTGAAAAGGCTCTGCTTTACAGCCACTTTCAAGATCCTATATCAATAGAATGGTCCAAAGAAAAACAAATTGTTTAGGAAACCAGCAAAAACATTTTAATTAGGTTTACAGGACACAGTGAAATTTCTTTGTTGAAATCGTGTGTAGTGGAGCCAGGTTTATGCTGTTCCATGGTCCATTCTCTGTTAAATTGCCTGCTGGAGCCAATCTTTGCCATGCTGCCTCATAAACTTTTACAGTAAGTATTCCATTATTGGACACTGGTGGCGAGTGATGGAAGGGAATGTAATTGTTTTAGCTTATCCTTGTCCAAACTGGTCTTAGACATACAGCACAAGATGAGTCTGTAAGTCATGAAGGCGTTCACCTCTCCTGAGGCCCGATTGCATTTAAATCATTCCAGAGGGATGAGGGAAGCGCCCCTGAGCAGAAGGGAGAACTAATCCCACAACCCCTCTTAGTAACTCATCCCGTGTTTGACAAACCTTGCCACCAAGGTCTTTGTAGTTAGCCCATGTCTCATCTGCTGCAATCTCCTCCTCCCTCTTCCCACTTCTGGTTACATCATTAACGGAGATTGGAACCAGCTGGCCTCCTCCTTCTGCATAGAGGCTTTCGTAGATGTGAAGTTGATTATTCAGTTTCTCTTTGACTACTTTGCTGAACAATATTGTTCTCTATGCCCCATAAATTTTTTTTCAGACCTTTCGATGATCTTTTTGATGCTTCTCTAAATCCTTTGTAATTTTACCATACTGTTCCAAAACTGTGGGATTCTAGTTTTCATGGAACTGTAATATATTTTTAAACATTTTTGAAATTAATGCGAGGATTACTCATTCCTACAGAATGTAAAAAATAAATATTATTATTAAATCACCTCCTAAATCTTCCTGATTTTTCTGACAAAAGGGAAAAAATGTCACTTTCACCACTTTTTGCCAAGCTACTAGGCCTTTGTCAGCTCAGGTAGAAAATCTGCTTCTATTTGAGAGATTTTTAATCTATATGGAAAATAAGATAAAAATAGTGGAAAAAATATAAATATGTGTTGGTGAAAATGAGAATCAACTGGGATGAGTATATCTGTGAGACACTTTCCCCATAACAATTTTTTGTTATTTTCTTATTTTCTTTAAAAATCATAAAGAAGAAATTTAAAAACACCTAAAGTCACAAGATTTTGAGGTATCAGCATTTAACATTTTAGTGACCATCTTTTTGTGTTTCTCTTTATATTTATAATTTATATTAAATATGATCATATTATTTTTATTGGTCATGTTTTAAAAACATTTTCTGTATATATTCTTACCTTCATATGCTCTTCCTCTTCCCCCAAGTAACTAATGCTCCTCCAGTCCTTTTCTATGGACACGTAGTTATATTTGAGTATGCATTTAAAGGCTTGTCATCATTTTAGAGAAATTATAGAGTCTTTTATGCACCTTGCTTTACTCATTAAACCAATCTTTACAGGTTGTCTGCCCAGCAACCTGTAAAGATTTAACTTATTTATTTTCATGGCTGAATAATGGTATTGATATAATTCAATTTAACTGGTCCCCATGTGTGTTTGTAATATCCTTAGTTGCTATATCATGTTAGATCTTCAGAATGTGATTCCATAGCCATTAATATATCAAAACAGGGATATAGAAGACATTAAATAACTATGCCAATAAAATGAAAGTAAATAAATTATACAGTGTACACAAACATCTAGAGAAAAAAATTACAAAGGAAGTAAAGCAGAAAAATGGAATAAAGATGAAAAAGAAAATAGTGAATTAGAACACAAAATAAAAATATGGGGAGGACTAAGAAATAAGTTGAAAAGCTGGTTCTTTGTCAACAAAATAGACAAACCACTGGCCAAACTAACGAAGAAATAAAAGAGGAAACTTAAATACACAAAATGAGAAATCACAAAATAAAAGTTCAAAAGAGAGAAATGTTTAAAAAGTAGAAAAGACTACTTTGCACAACTCTCTGAAAATAAGTTTGAAATGGATAATTTTTTGGTATAATCTGATCTGCCAGATGTGGAATGCTTCAATAGACCAATTAATAGAGAAATAGAAAAAACAAAGAGCTATAAAAAGCTCAGGTATTTTCGCATTGGAATTTACTAAAACTTTAAAGATCAGTGAATCCTAATAGTATTTAAACTATTCTAGAGTATGGTTAAAAAAAAAAAAACCCTTCCAAATTCTTTCTATGAAGTAAATTGATCTCAAAACTTAACAAAATCTGCACTGAAACTAAAAACTAAAACTGCTAATCAGTCTTATTGTGATCATCAATTAAAATATTCTAAATTAAATATTTGGAAAGGGAATCCAACAGCCCATTAAGAAAGTAATACATTATGACCAAATGAAATTGTTTGCCTGCAATGAAAACGCTCAGCATTAGAAAATCAGCTAATATAATTTACTATTTTAATAGAAATGAGAAAAATTATGTGATCATCTCATAGATATAGAAAAATAATTGGGCAAAATTCAACACTAGTTCAATAAAGTAGAACATAGTGGATACTTTTGAATAAGATAAATATTATATAATTCCTCCTAAAGCCAGTTTTATCTAGTGGGCAAGTATTAGAGGGTTTTCTGCAAAAATGACAACCAAGGCAAACATCTTTACACTATGTTGGAGGCAGTAGGCAATGAATTTAGACAAGAGGTTTAAGAATTGAAATGAAGTCAAGCTATCTCTATTTGCAAATGATGTGATTATGTATCTGGATAACCCAAAAGAATCAATGGGAAAACTACTGCAAACATAAAGAGAATTTAGTACAGTAGCAACTTGTGAAATTATCATGTAAAAATTAAACAAAAATCAGTTCTACATATAAATGTATATTCAATGTTCAACATTTATTTTGCCATTGCCTCTCCAGATTCTAGAAGAGTTCTCAGGAAATACCAATGGGAATAATGTTCATTTTATTCTTATATGTTCACAACAGTTTTTCTATGGCCTTTATACTTAAAAAAATATAAATATAAAATTTTATTTATATTTTATTTATATTTATATAAAATACTTGGCTCACATTTTCTTTTCTTGAGCCAGTTAGATATGTTACTTGTTGTTTTCTTGTGCAAGCCATTGCTGTTGTAAAGTGTAATGTCAATCTGATTTTTTCTCCTCGTAAGTGACTTGGTCTGTTGGCCTGGATTCCCTCCCTTTTCCTTTCAAATTGTTCAATAGTTTTACTAGACAGTGTTTTGATGTTGACTGCCTGGTTTGATTTTTTCCAAGTATACAACATGCCCTATATGTATGCCTTTTAGTTTCAAGTTTTCTTCTATTTCGGGAAAGTTTTATTGAATTATTGTTTGGTGATTCCTATGTATTGTTGAAGCTTCTTTGTCTATCTATCACTTTCTCTTAAATCCTTTAATTTTTTTTCTTCTTTTCCTTTTAATTTTTAGAAATTTCTTTCTTTTAATCTCATTTCTTTTATGGCTTTATTATTTGTTCTTACATTCCTTATAGTTTGTCTTTATTCCTGACGCACTTTGTTATTAGTTCTATTTTTTTCTGCTCTGTCAGCTCTTTTTTGCCCAATCATCTCACATTTGAGTTTGTTTTTTTTTAAATTATTTATACTGGCTGTTCTTTTATAGATTTTATGATTTTCTTAAATTATTTCAACTTGCTAAAAGATTATAAATATATTTGTATCTGTACAAAAATTTCTAAATGCCTGTATTGTTTGCAGTAATATTCTGCTCTTTACTCACTTTCTGCTTATAATAACTTTATAGGAAATTCAATTGCAATATTTTTTTGTTGCTAGTGATTGAGATGTGATTTCATAAATTTCTCAGGAGGGGAGGATGAAGACTCAGTATACTTTGCCTAGCCTGATCACTCCGGGGCTCTCTTTTGTTCTTATCATGAAGTGTTAAAACGTTACCATCCTGTACTTTCTCAGACCTGTCTTCTCTATGCTTCCTTTCTTCGCTCTCATCACTCTGCTCTTGTTGTGTCCAGTACAGTGTCCACTACAGATGTCACTCATTCATTCTTTTAGCAAGGCCCATGAACAAATGTCTCATCCTGCTGATTCAGTTGACACAGCCTCTTGGTAGAACTATAGGTTCCCCAAGATTTAGTTTTGACTCTCATTTATACCTTGATTTGGTGGTTAATACTCTAGCTCTTTGCTAGAGGGTCACTTTGTTCCTGTTTAGTGATACCTTTCTCAGGTTTGCCACTAGCACTGTCAGCTCTCTTCTCAGTGCCTGTCCCATGCTAGTGGGGAGTTGAGGGAGACAGATTGGGGTGGGAGTGGTGTGGGTAACTCTCAATGGCCCTTTTTTTAAACCTGTCCTCATTGCTCTTGGAACCTAGGTGTTTCTCTTGATGCACTGTCCCTCTCTAATATCTATCTGTCTTTTAACTCTGGTTAGGGTCCGGAATAGAGCCTTTTTAGACTCCTTATGCCTAATTCTCTGTCTCTGTATTCTGATCATTTCTCTCTCTCTCTTTCTCTCTCTCTCTGTGTGTTTGAAATCTGTATTTTGCTTTTTTTTTTTTCCTACTCTGAATATTTCAGATTCTCAAACTTTGGCCTCAACACATTTTTTGGTCTTTTAAAAGGCCTGGTTCTTACAATAGAAGTTCTGGTTTATACACTTAAACTTTCCTGTGATTGTTCTTGCTAGGCATTTAATAATAATATTTAGGAATTTGTCTATCTGCTTTTTTCATGCTGTATCTTACTTTCCTCAAGAGCAGCACATATGAAAAAAAATTGTCATTTTTATTGCCTAAGTGCTTGGAGAAAGAGTAATGAATATAAAGAAGTGTGTCATGTAAGTTGTAAAAGAAAATTATCCCAAATCTGACCTGATTTGAGATAGAATTTTTGTGTGATGTAACTTGTAATCTCCTTCCAAGGGGGAGCAGAGGAGGGATAGCATTCCTGATAAAATGTTTAATCCATTTCCTGAGGAACTTAAATGGGATCAAAGTGTATTCTGGGAACCTAGTCACCTATATACCTAGCTGATATCTGTCAATAATTTAATAAACTTTAATGAATCATTCTTTTCTTTTTGATTCGAGTCTAACAATGATAATCTAACTTCATGCTTCTCAGCCAGAGGCAGTTTTGTCCCCTAGGGAATATTTGGCAATGCTTAAGGACATTTTTGGTTGTCACAGCATGGGGATTGCTATGGTCATCTAGTGTGTAGAGGCCAAGGATGCTGTTAAACATCTTGTAATGCACAGGACAGCCCTCCTCTCCCCCAATAAAAGATTACCCAGCCCAAAATGTCAATAGTGCTGAGCTTGAAAAACACTGATTTAGCCATTCTCTTTTTCTATAAATGCCTTATTGAATCTTTGAGTTGGTCTGCTCTATAGGCCTTTTCTCTTGAAGCAAGATTTAGTGAATTTTTATATATTCTCATAACAAATTTGTTTAAAGATTTTTGTTTGTTTGCTAAACAAGGGATTGAGGGATAGACCTCAGTTCATTCCTAAAATAGTATTCTACTACACTGGATATCAGGCAGCTGAGATCTCATCTGGAGTTCATGAGTACATAATTCCCAGGCTAGGCAGGAAAGCTCAGTCTTTTGCTTTAAACAAAGACTTCTGGGGTCAGAGCTGATAATAAACTGACACAGATCCTATTCAATAAGCCAATGTTGACGGCTGAGACTAAACCCATCAACATGTTGTTCATTACTGTCTCCTAATTCTTTAGCTCCTAATTCAGTTTGGCTCACAACCCATCAACTTGTCTCCTGGTCGCCTGAGGGCTTGAATTTATTTTTTGTTCTCAAGCATCTCTCTCAGTTGCCTGCCTCTCTTAATAAAACCAAGGGGGTGCTTCTCTGTGGACACTGCTTTTTCTCTCTGACCAAACATTGTAGTTGCAGAAACAAGCCTTTTTCCCTCCCACCATCAAGAAGGTCAATTAGGAATATCAGCTGGTGAGATGGGGAATGGAGGGAGGGATGAGAAAAACAAAGTGCATTTCTATTCTACCTATGGGAAAATGCAGGGAGCATTCAAAATAGCTTGTGGAAAAAAACAGCGCAACCTTCTCTCTGAGTTTTGCCAGGTACCCCGGAGAGGAGTAAATGTACCAAATCTTCATTTTTGCAAGGCAGATGGAGGTATTGGTAGTAACACGAGGGTTTAGAAGACAAAAAGGCAAAGAGAAAAAGGAAATTCTAGAATTGTTTGAAAGAGACTCAATATGATCTTTTTCTTCTATATTTTCATGTGAAAGAAGAAATACTTTTTAAAGACAAAGTTCACCTAACAGAGATCCTGTGCCTGGAGAAAATCAGTATAGTTGTCTTTCTAAATTAAAAAGAGAAAGAAAACAAAAGCCAAATATCCATGCATTCAAGGGTATAGAAAGTTGATGTGAAAGCTGAGAAAGAATGTATTTTAACAAGAAAATACTTTTCTTTAAAATGATGGCTTAAATGTACCTTGGCTTTGCTTGATGAAAAGTGAGAACATTAGAAGAAGTATAAGATTCCGAAAATATACATTCCATTAGACATCTTCCACAATATTCTTAATTGAAAAATTAGGCGGATTTCAAGGTATTCGTGATTCTATCTTGTACTATTGGCTCACTTATTATAGTTTTATTTAATTTTTTAAGTGATAACAGGCTGTTGATTTTCTTTCAAGCATGCTCACACCAGTAAGTGTGTAAATCCCAGCCAAAACTGCATGTAATCATCTAAAAATTCTCCTATGTTCCAGCCAGCAGGCTCCCCTTCAATTTGCTTCTGAGGCCTGTGCTCACTTTTTAACTTATTTCGCTCTACTTTTTTTTCTTTTAGGAATAAAAACCTTGGTAATTCTTTCTGACACAATTTGGGTTACATTCTTAAATCTTACTCAGTTATCTGTTAAGATTTTAAAAAATTATTAGACACCTTTCAAACTTCCAAATCAGTTCTGAAGGTGTTATTATGTATGGATTTGAAAGAATGCATGTTCTTATCATGTTCCTTAAGGTAGAATGTGTTTTTGTAAAAGAGAAATTAGGATAAATGACTCCATGCACGCAAAAATGACAGTTACTTGATGAAAATGAAAGAAGAACTATTATCTTTTCCAGAATGTGTTATGCGTGGTACCTGGCCCTGAGGATACAATGATAACCAAGAAGAGTACAGTCTCTTCTCTTAGGAGACTTGAGGCTAATGGGATAATAGCAGGGTATTGTAAGACAGTGTGGAACATGGTCTGATAGAGGAAGTAGAGGGGATGATAGGACTATAGAACAAGGGGTTTAACTTAACTTAGGGGAGAACTGGGACCATTCTTGGGAGAAGACATACTTAAGCTGAAAACGAAAGCATTCCCTTCTCACTTTCTCCATCAGTAAAATGAGGGAAATGATGTAGCTAAAGACCCATTGTTCAAAACAGGACTTGGGCTAGGACCAGAAGAGTTATCTGTGTGGGGTGGGGTGTGTGTATGTGTGCGTGCATGCCTAAATTTTAATATGGACATATCTTAGGTAGAAAGTAAAAAGTAACAATATGTCAAACCACCTGTGGTAAAATGGGTAAGTGGTTTACACTTCTTGAACCCTACACTCTGTGTAGGGCAAAAGATCTTTGGCTATTGCCAGGCAGCTGGCTAAGTAGACCAGGCGTCCTTTAATCCTCCTTTTGAGTGAAGACAATAGTTAAGCAAATAGCTTTTAAAAGCATCTAAAGTTAACAACTGGAAAATTCCATTTAGTCTTTGGTTTGGGGAAGAGAGGCAGAGAATCTGTGATATCATCCCCAGTGGGAGATTCACATATGCATGTTAAGAAGCACTTTTAGAAATAACTCTCAGTAGGTCTGGACCTGGTTCTTTCTGGGTTGTGACCCTCAACCGTGGCTGCCTCTGACAAGTGTTTACAACTGCAGATGCTCCAGGTTCACATAAGATTCATTTATTCACAATTTCTAGGCATGGAGTCCTAGTATTGGTATTAAAAAAAAAAGCTCCCCTGGTGATTTTAATGAGTATCCAAGATTGATGTATGTTGTACCAGGCGGTAATGTGCCAGGCAAATTGACTTTTAGTTGCCTCAGTCTCTCAACCTATTAACAGGCATTTGGAAATGTGTTGGGGTTGTTAGCAGTTACTTGTATCTACTGGACAGGCAAACAGGAGGCCAGCACCTACACACAGTGGGCAGGGCCAGGTGATTATAAAACCTCTGTGAAAGTGGCAAAGGAGAGCTTCCCCAAACGGCCTATGGGATTCTATGCCACCTCCCCTTTGCCTCCAGTGTCATGGGGTGTTCCTGGGGACTTGGAAACATGGACATGTTGCTGTGTAACTTCTTATCTGTGCTTTCTTGTGCACTGAACTGTCTCCTTTAAGTAAATTAAAAGAAACTTTGTCCATTAGCATCTTTCTGTCAATTGCTTACTGCCAGCTCCATGACAATCCTGCAGTGTCGCTTTACTCTTGCAGAGAGTAGAAATGTTTGAACCATTGACAGTGGCAGAATGAGATATTCTTCCCTTTAACCACTTCTTTACTTCTACATCTCACCCCTAGAGGAGATGAGAGCTTTTAAGAGTAAGGAGTCAGTCTGCAAGCATGATGATGCTTCCATGTTTTATTATGAGAGGCAGCTAATAGTAGCAAAAAGATTTGTTTGTTTTTGTAAATATTCCACTCCAAAGAATATGAGTATTTTTCATAATGGATTATACTTACATGCCCTCTGGACAATATGGGCATGAATGACAGAAGATTTTATGAAAGCAGCAGTAATTTGTTGACCAAATGTTAGCAATAATTCTTTTTAAATACATAATTCTTAAAAACAACCTGTAATCTTTAAAAAATACTTGAGTAATATATATTCATTGAAGAAAAATCAGAAAATACAATTAATTAAATAGATAAAAATTAAAACTGTTTTAACCTTGGGGAGAAAATGACTAACATTATTCCATGTAGATAGACTTCTAGAAGCTTCTCTGTAAATGCACATTTACATACATGTACACCTTCATTGACAGGTGCTCTGTATACCATTCCTAGACCTATTTGCAATCAGAATCAATCCTTCCTCTGCTCTCTATGTGGGGTGACAAGTGCAGACAGCACTTCCTGTTTTGCCCCATTACCCCATCATCTGGCTTCATGGAAGCTTGGCCAATGAGAGGCCTTGGTGAGATATTGGAGGGCAGGAGGAAAGGAGAAGCCAGGGTATTTCTATCTGCCTTTCTCTTCTGTAAAACAAAAAAGAACATGGGGAGCTCTCCATGTGACATTAAACAAAGTTTTGGGGCCTCATCTGTAAAATGAGGGGCTAGAATTCTATAATTTTATGCAACACATTAAGATTGTCTCTTATAATGTAGGAGACTCCAATGTAAGAAAAACAAGAACAATAACTATGTCTCTAATTCTGTCATTTGTTTAAAAATACATGCATCCACCCTTTTGTGCTGTTAGCATTCTGACACATGCTCTTCTCCTGTCATGCTTTTTTGACAATAACAGGAATTGGTGGCAGGACTACTGTTTATACACAGCCTCTTGGGTGTAAAATGGAACATCATTGACTCTAGACATGTTCTGGATGAGAACATGCACACTACACTTGCTCCATTAGCTGGTGAAACAGTGGGGAGGCCTCACAGGGCTACTTAAAGCTGGAGTGTACAATTGGATGGGTGCTACAGTGGTTGCTCTCAAGTTAGTTACAGTGGACCGTGCAGGTGGCTTGCTTCAACTGCGTTCACCAGGTGTAGTTTCGTACAAATGGTTTCTGCTGCCAATGATGAGTCAGATTGGTGACATGGGAAATAAACAACATCGAGACTCAGCTTGTGTTTATTGACCTAGTTACATTCTATTTTTCCTTTAGGAACTCCAAAATTGCTTGGTGGCCAAAAGTTTGGTAGTTTCTAGAAATACCTCAAGATTAGAAAGAGTAGAAGGTATCCACAAATTAATGTGGTAGCTAAGAAACAAAAATTGAACTACACAGGGACACAAGGACAATACTATGTCCCATTGTAATATTTCCAAATAGATAAAATTTCCTCTTTAATGTCTTTTGTAATAAATTGTGGGTCATTTTGCCAAGATATCCTTTATAAGATACTTAATTTTTATGTTTTACTTCTTAATTGCTTAGGAATATTTAATAACCTCTCCTACTCCTGCTGGTTTCCTGGATGTTTTAGCACAAACACTTTAATTCCAAAATGACAAAACCTGTTTGCTTGGCAATAAAAAAATCAGTCACCATGGGGAAGACATGTGGTGGAGGCGGGCAGGAAAGGACTTAGATTTTTAAGTGACTCTTCAATTGCTGCCAACGTGCATTCAAACTTTTCTAGGCAGCCTGTGGAGAAAACTTGGTTGTGTGTCCTTGTGGATGAGCATTTCATAACATAGTCTCCACGTGCCATGCCTGCCTCCTGCCTCCAAGTAGGTGGAGTCAAAGCCCAAGCACCACTGGGAAACAGGCCACCACCTCTCATCTGCTCACATGAATACTTCTTATTGTCCTCCTCATTAAGATTCAGAGAATTCAAGATGAAGTAAGATGTAATGAATTCTGAGATCATAAAGAAAAAGCAGTGTCCAGATGGAACTTTCTAAAGTAGCATTAAAATTAGGAACAATTTCTAAATAATAAGTTCTAAAACAACCTAGGTACATTAGTTTGCTAGCGCTTCCATAATAAAATACCACAGACCAGATGGCTTAAACAACAGGAATTCTCTCAAAGTTCTAGAGGCTAAGAAGACTAAGATCAAGGTGTCAGGTCTGGTGTCTCCTAAGGCCTCTCTCCTTGACTTGCAGATAGATGGCTTCCTACTCTCAGTGTCTTCATATTGTCACTCCTCTGTACACACACATCCCTATGTCTCTTTCTGGGCGTTCGAATTTCCTCTTGTAAGGGCACTAGTCAGATTGAATTACAGCCCATGCTAGCTGCCTCTTTTCAACTTTATCACTTCTTTAAAAGCCCAATTTCCAAACATAGTCATATTTTGAAGTACTGGGGGTTAGGGTTTCAATATATGAATTTTGGGGACAACAATTTAGCCCATAGTACTAAGTAACCCAGATTACTAGGAGTCCATGGAAGAGATGTAGCACAGAAATAATTTTATTTTTTTTAAATCTAATAATACACCCAAATTGTTTTTTTGGTTTTGCTAATAAGCCAAAACCACAAGATTAGAAAATTAAGCCTCTTTAATGGGCTGCATTTATTGATAAGCTTCAACCTTACTCCCCTCATTCAATGTTTCTTTTTCCCAGCTTTCTTAAACAGAACAATTGCAAGTGACTCCCTTGCATCCAATAAGTATTCTTTCACCCCACCTCCTTTCCTATGACCTTGTCCAAACTACGAATGTACATTTCTTAAATCCTGACTCCTTGCATCTGCCAGTCTATTGTAGGCATATTCCATTCAGCAATTCTTTGACCTCATTGAGACCTTTAGCTCATTGGTCTTATTGTAGTCTCATGATCAATCATTCCCTCCACCCCCAAAGTATCTTCTCTTCCTTTCTTATCCAACTTAGAGTCTAAGATTCATTATTAGAATTACCTTTTCTCCCTTTCTTCCTTCAGGGTTATAATCCTGGTAAAACCAAGCCCTCTGTTTTCTTCCTGATTTCCACAAGCCCTCCAAACAGATGTAGAAAAATACAACTTCTTTGATTGTTCCCACATCAGTCACAGTATGTAGTAGACAGAATAATTCTCCCCACTAAAGATGCTTATGTCTCAAACCCCAGAACCTGTGAACATGGGGCATTGCATATGTGATTAAGGAATTTGAGATGGGGAAGATTATCTTGGATTATCTTGGTGGGCCCAATATAATCACAAAGGTTCTAATAAGAGGGAGTTAGGAAGTTCAGATTCAGATAAGGTGATATGATGACAGAAACTGACTCAGAATAGGAGGCGTAGCAATGGAGGTAATGGTCAGAGAGAGAGTTGAATGTGGTGTACCACTGGCTTTGAAGATGGGAGAAGTCATGATCAAAGAATGCAAGTAACCTCTAGAAGCTAGAAAAAGCAAGGAAATAGATTTTCCCCTAGAGCCTCTGGAGAGAGTGCCGTCCTGACAACAATGAAATTTTAGCCCAGTGAAGCCTGTTTCAGAGTTCTGACCTCCAGCACCAATAGATAAGAAATTTGTGTTGTCTTAAGCCACTGAGTATTTGATAATTTATTACAGCATCAATAAGAAACCAACACACAGAACAAATTTCAATGCCTACTGAGCACTAATAAGAAACCAATACATAAACAAATTTCAAATGCCTGCTGACCACCACCTGACAATTGCATTATACTTCCTGGTTTGCTAGCTTTACTACTTTTTAAAATGAGTATTTCAAGGCCACTTTCTTCTCAAATCTTTTTTTCACAGCTCCTCCCACCCAACAGCTAATATTGCCTCACATTTCATGAAAGCCTGGTTTACATGATGATCAATATATGTACTTGTTGCCCGATTACTTATATGTAATCCATCTCCCAACCACATTGCCACTCCCTTGATGCTTAGCCCTTGGCCATGCCACTGTCTTCAAGAGAAGAGAAAGGAGGGAAAAGGAAGTGGAAAACTGACATCCTACTTTTGAGTGTTAGCTGAGTAGCTGCTTATGCTGTCACGTGATGTATCTGTAGTATGAAAGCTGAAGCTTCTTTACATACATACTAAAAGAACAATTCCTAATTTAATTTTTAAAAAGCGGATTTTATTCTTATAAAATTTTGGCCGCACATTTACTACAACTGGTGGTCTTGTGAAATGGTATTTGTTCCCAAACAAAGGCATACTAAAAATGTGGATATAACCAAAGACCAATCAGTGACAAACTCTTTACCACAATGACAAGTGTAAACCAACATTAGACCTATGCTTGTTACCTTAATTCTAGGTTTCATGAGAAATTTGCTATGAACTTTTTGTACAGAAAAAAGAATATTTAAGTTTATATGTGCAGTTTAAAAAGTAACAATAGATGAACACACATTCAGCTTAAGAGAAACTGAGAAGATTCTTTGCGTCCCTCCCCTTGCTCATGGCATCCTCACTCCTATCTAGGTTAAGCATTTTCTTAAAATTAGTGTTAATCATTTCTTGCTTTTCTTTATAGTTTTACCACCTATTCAAAATGTGACCATGCATCCAGTTCACCTGAGATAGTCCTCATTTAGGCCTGTGTCCCTGAATAATTCTTAACAGTATAACTTTTTACTGTCAAGCATCATCCTGTTTTAGATTATCTAAATATAGGGACACAGCAATTATATACAGATCCTACATACATAAAATAATAGCATGTTGTTTATTTCTGAAACTGAGTTGCAAAGCGGAAACCTAATTTTTTGAGAAAAGGGCATTATTGCCACAGTTAAAGGCTCCCAGAGAGCCTCTGGTCATACTTTGGCTTCATGATATCCAAAAATTCATGAGATCATCTATTGGAGAAGTCAGTGGGCAAAGCAGCGAGTTAGTTTTGAGAAACACGGGGTTAACCATAGTCCAGGCAATGGTCAGGTCATAGTGTGGGTCAGGTTGTTAATTATATTTTAAAATCCTCTTTTTAAAATGATTCTTAATATTTATTGAAGAATAATATACATACTATGAAGTACATACATCTTAATTATACAACCTGAGGAATTTTAACATCCAACATACTTGTGTATCCAACAACCAGACCAAGATAAACAACCCCTCTAGCCCCAGAAGACTCCCTAGTGACTCCTCTACTTAATAATCCCTCTCAAAGATAACTACTATTCTGATGTTTGTGTGAGAGATTAAGTTCTTCTCAAGTCTTTCCTGGTGATGCACATAACTGCTGAATATGGGCATGGCCTTCTAGATTCCCAGGAATATATAGGAGTTTTTCAAAGCTCTCTCCAAGTTTTTCCTTTTAAGTTTTGTGGTCAGCCTCCTGTTATCTCCAACTGGTAATGCTGCCTCAGGAGCTGTGACGTTATACAATTGCTGCTGACTGTTTTCATTAAAAACCCTGGGGATAGAGTTGTTCTCCAGGAGTGAGCTCTGAGTCAAGCCAAATAAAGATCAGCTCTGGGAATGAAGCTTTTTAGTAAATTGCCAGACTAGTCCTTTGAGGAGCTCCAAGCCCATTCTGCTTCCTCCTGTGGCTGCTAAGCTGCTGGTATTTATAGCTACCAAAGCTTCAGGCTCTGGTTTTTCAAGGATACTGTGAGTCTGGGGAGAAGGGGATAAGGTGAGGGTAAATTAAAATGCCACAAAACTCACTGTTCTTACTGAGATTCAGCCATTTTTCTATAATAAAATTCCTTAGATTGTTGCCTGTCTTTAGTTAATTTTCAGAGTTTTGAACAGGTTGATTTTGACACTTTTTTTTTTTATCACTGTTCTCATTGCTTTTATAGAATAGCAGATTTTCAGAAGTTCTTACTCTACCATTCTAGAAGTCATTCATCAGGCAACAACCTTTAAACTAGGGTTTACTGTAACTTTGGACATAATCAAAGGGAAGTATAGCACAGAAAATTGTACAACTGCTATTGGACAGGATGCCTTTTTAGAATCCAGAGAACCAGACTTGTACTGGAATGCTTCACTCTGGTATAGATGGGGCTGCTTCCCATGCTATTGCCATGTAGTTGGCAATGGCTTGGTCCTCATTACCAGAAAAACAACAGCATTTGTTTCTTATTTGTAGGCTTTCACATATAGCTATGAGGCAAGAAATAGGCAAGCAGTTTTCCAATTTACCAAATTTCAAGGGTTTCCTCCCCTATTCCTAGAACCATCTCTCTCCAGGTGATTGACAGTGGGCTGTTCCCAGCCTTTAAGAAGAGTCCCAACCCTACATGCAGGGTGTGGGTGTGACCTTACCCTCTACTCTCAATAAGTCAATCACTGGGAACATAATGGTCCAAAATCAGCATATTCTTCAAAGTCTGGGTTGCCTCAGATGAAATCGCACAAGGAGAACTTTAACAGACTTCTTCCTTGAGCATCATTAGATTCTAGCCAGTTTCTTTTGGGTCCCCTTTCCAATTTGACTTAAAGAAGTCTATATGTATTTTCCCCTAGGTTTCTTGGTTTTAACTCTTCATCTTGTCTAAAAGTTTCTGCTTAAACAAGAATATAAGTTTTTCACACAAACCAGGGAAATTTTTAGGCAGAGTACATATAAAATTCCAAAGGAAAAAGAAACATTTTTCTCTGCCTAGCTGACTGCCCAACAGAAAAGCAACAATGCTTGCAGAAATTCCATCCAGTGTGTATCTGTTGTGCAACTACTAGCTGCTCATTCGTAATGCCAGCATAAGGGTTTATGGGGCTTCAGACTTGTCTCCAAAGAAAATGGATGAGTATTTGTTTTTTATTTTTGTAGCTAAGGTGTCTATTTAGTCATAAGAACAAAGAAATACCAAACCTCAGAAGAAAATTAAAGTTATCATATTTTGCAAGATGGAATATTTTGCAAGGTTTTAAATGTAAGTTTTCAGTTTTTACAGCTTCTACCTATAAGAGTTTAAAAATTTTAAGGATCTGATTTTAAAGAGGTCATCCCATTGCAGATGCACTATTTTCAAAAAGCTAATCTAAACTTACACAAACACAAGAAGCAGGTGACCCTCACCTGCAAATAAAATACCAAAAATTTGCGTTCTCTAAAATCACAAAGACAACTATTTCTGAAACACTGACTTAATGGGAGGAAAAAAACAAACCACCATCTCTCCTATTTCTGTTTGGAGGGCATACATTTTCCTTACAATCGTAAATTCTAGGTTGAGTGTCTGGTATTACAAGGACTTAAAGACCTGACAGATGGAGACAAAAGTATTAACTCTGCAATACAAGTCTTCAGTATCCAGGCAACAGTCATATAAGGTTCTCTTTAAAAAGAACAGTGAGAACATGAAGTTGAACTTAGTAGGGACTCTGTAACATTGTGCTTTTATGTCTAGTTGAGGACAGGCTGCTGTGAGCAAACAGGTGGTGGCTCCTTTTAAAGAAATAAGCAGGGTTACCAGCACAGCCCTGTCTGCTATAACTCCGTCTTCTTTAGGCCTTTATGACTTAAGCTTTGGAACTCCTTGTCCTGAATGGTTAGAGAGAAGCTCCAACAAGGACATTTAGTAAAAACAAAACAAAACAAAACAGAACAAAAAACCCCTGAATTTTAGAATTGAGAGAGACCGGTTACATTTTTGCTTTCCTCTGTAATCTACTTCACATAAACGGAATGGAAAGTTTTGTTCTGATTCTATCAAAAGTGATGAAAGGCTTTCATTCTGGACTCATTTTCACAATTCCTGCTGCCCCATCTATCACTTCTGTGACCAGCACTATAATTAGTTATGGCATGCTAATGTCCTCAACCACGAAATGGAAATTAATATCTGCTATGTATGCATTTGTAGATCAAATGAATAAAGCAGATATGCAAGACTTACAGGGGTTACTTTGTCTTCCATGACACATCAGTTGTATGAGTTAAGGAAATAACATGCATAGATCACAAATACATGGTATTTCTGATCGTAATTTTCATAGTGACAAAACCACGGTAAATATTTAATAAATATCTGTCAAATGAGTAAGTGAAATAGATGGCAAATAACTGCATTTTTAACTGTAATTGCAATGCACATAAGATTCAGATGTAAAACTCTTTCTTTAAAAAAAAAAATCATGAAATAGCTCTGAATTCATCACCCAGAAAAAGGCTTGTTTTTGAGAATCCTGAGAGATCAACTATTTCCCTTATTTTTACTATAAAAAGCCTCTGGCAAATCAATCTCTTGAGGAATTTTTTCAAGAATTTATTTTCAGAACAATGTATTCAATTTTCTAAGATCAATAATACTAGAATTCTTGTGAAGAAAGCAACCTGGAGTAAACTTGGGTCTGCTACTTTTGCCAATGATTAAATTATTTGCCCTCTACAGGACATATAAAGTATTTGTGGAGGGTGGCGGGGGGCATACTGGTAGCAGAGAGGTGTTGGCAGAGATTGTTGATTTACTTCTGCCTGTGAAAACAAGCTATTAGCTAATTTTCTGAGCAATGACAACTTCTGGTGCTAGGCACAGCTTTTATAGCTCATGGACAGTCTTGTCAGAAGCAGTAATGAACTGAAAAGAAGAAAATGTATACATTTTATTTATGAATGCTGGGAGCAATCTTTAGAAAATAGCACTAAGAATTAGCAGTAATAGGATATTGGAAATGTGACAAATTCCATACTGAATTTTCTTGAAATCCTGTATTATCTTTCTTTAGAAACAAAAGGATTAATTAGAGTAGATGATGTAAAGTTTTGAGAAGAAAGACTATTGTGTTATTCTCCAAGATCAACCAGCTAGAGGTCCTCAAAGATCTTTTCATTCCAGCTACCCTGGCCTTCAGCTCTTGCACTTTGATGCTCTTTCCTGCCACAGGACCTTTGCACATGATTTTATTAGAATACTTTTCATGTAGTTCACTGCTATTTCTCAAATCTTTTAGAAAAAAAATTTTTAAGCCTAAATGATCTTATAGTAACATAGTTTAATTTATATTTATGATGTGAATTGATTAATGTCTGATTCACTATTATACTGTGTTCTTTCACGAGGCAAGAAATCATGTCTGTTTTGACCTCACCTTTGATCTCACAAGGTCAGAGAAGGAAATGATTGATTATGCCTTGAAGGCAGTGAGAGATGGAATAAGCATTAAGCTAACACAGACATCATATAAGTTTAGCCTGGTAGGATATAATAAGCCAGATAAGGAAGATATTCCAGTAATGGGAAACACATGAGTAAAGAAATAGAAGCAAGAAAGTACAAGATGTATTCAGAAGTCAAATCATAGATGTAAAGGAGGGAATGAGTAGAGATGAGCTGACGGGCAGATTGGGACCAGATTGTTTAGAACGTTGGTCTTGTTAAGGAGTTTGGACATTTTCTAGGCAGTGAGGAGCCATTTGAAGACTATTAAGCAGTAGAATAACACAATCCCATCTGTGTTTCTGATATAACTCTGGCAGCAGTGTGGAAGTCAGTGGAACTAAAAATAGGATTATAAGTAATGCACTCATTGCTTCTCTCCTATTTGCGCAGCAACCCAAGTTTTAGCCTTGACATACATCCTGTTTGCACAGGAAAATCCCTAAGTCTGAAGAAGCATCTACTGATCTTAAGGAGAATTTTATTATGTCATCAATGGTTGTTGGCACTAATTCAATGCCAACAGGAATTCCCAATTTGGGGTGCAGTGAAAAAAGAAACTATTCAGTGCAAACAGCTCAGTTGTGATACAGCATGGCTGTGAGAAGAGCACAGTTGTGGAACAGCTTAATAGTGTTACAGTTCAATTATGAAGCAGCACAGATATGAACAGCATGGCTGTGAGGTGGCCCAGGGGCCAGGCCCTTCTCTGTCCAGATAGCTCTGCTCCATGCTGGTCTGATGAGATGTCTTTGGATTTTCATTTTTGGTATTTCAGCTCCAGCTGGGGAAACACAATCTTCATTTTTCAGTGGAAAAGGAATGTGTGCCCTCTGAGCCAGAGGGGAGCTGACTTATATAGATAGAAACCCCTGCCTCTTGTCTATTATTGGTCTGTCCTCATGCAGATTAAGACTCCAAAATCTCACAATCTGATTGGTCCAAAAGGCACTATCCCGTTTGGTTAGGATGGAACCACTCTGAATGGTTGATGAAGATGCTAATGGGAATATAGCTGCACAGCTTTTTGCAATGATCTTGACAACTCTTGATGGCTTTGACACAGTAATCGGAGTCGTCATAATAAAAAAAAGTTCAGAATACTAAGTGACATGAGCTATTTTGATAGAACCCATATAAGTTCAAGAATGAGAATAATTAAATGGAACAATTAAACATTAATAACAACAATTAATGGAACAATTAAATATTAGGAATAATTTCACAACTGTTTTTATATGATACTCTCTTGATCATAATAGCCTCCAAATTTTATACATGTCTTAGTTGACAAGAGTGACTTAATGTGGTCTTAAGAAGGCAAAAGGAGCTATTAAGTTACTCTGTATTTTCAAGTTATTGATTCTTAGGACCTCAGGAGTAATGTAATTCAACTTCCTATTCTTCCCGACTATTCCCCTCTCTTTCCCCAAATCGAGTGTAAGGCTACCCCAGGGTTTGTAGATGTTTATAGAGAACAGACCACAATATAAATGAGTAAAGCAGGCCCAGAGATCCCTTTCTCCTCTTTCTGGAAACAGAAGTAATCTCTATTTTTTTGTTTTTCTACTTTTGATAGAGACGTGGGTACAGGAAAAAGTTTCTCTTCTGTGAGGAAAGTCACAGTACATTTAAGGTGATAAAAAGCAGTTGACATTTTAGAAAGGGTTGACCAACATCCATGCTGGAACACTAGGCTCCACATTGCCCTCTGCTGACCCTCTTGCTCTCAGCCAGGCCTACCTTTTAGGGGTTTATTTCCTCATTCTCAGTTACTGAAATCTATGTCAGTTGAGTGTTTTGAGTTGCAAGTAATAAAAAAAAAAAAAACAGAATTAAACTGGCTTAAATTACAAAGTAGTTACATGTTTTACAAAACTAGAAGTTGAATTTCAGAGGTTTGTAGGGATCGAGTGAGGTTTGAGCAGGGCTCTATTTCTTTGTCTCTATATTTTGTTTTGCTCTGTCCTCGTTCATGGTTCATGTTCTGACCACATTCTTGTACTGACTTCTCTCAGGTAGTCAGATGGCTGCAGCAGCTTCAGTTGTCGAATTGTCCAGGACTAGAGAGGGGTCCTCTTTTACCTCAACAATCAAATGGAAGTCCTACACATTCTCTGATGGGACCCATCACTCTGGCCAGGAGGACCATATTACACTTGTGACACTTTGTACCCATCTCTAGAGCTGGGACCTGGGCCAATCACACTAAACTATGGTTGGGAAAGAGTGAAAGGATGTGGAAAAGCTCTGGGCTTCAAGGTTCTCCCAAGTCATAACCCCAGAGAGAAGAGAAACAGTCACTCGAGGTGAATCCCCTTGACTCCACTTTGGGATTTGATTTTGTTTGCCCCTGTTTGGTCCTTGGACAAACAGGAGTTTGGAAGATCACAACTGGCAAGGCTTCTGTTACTTGCTCACTCATATGGCCAAATATCAGAAAATGTCCTGTAATTGGCACTTTTTTCATATCACGTGGATCAGGGAGGAGCGTTGTTAGAATGGAGAGAGTGCAGCTAATGGGTTAAAAACAATAAATGCTCTCTCTACTTTATATTCAGTTTTCTGCCCCTTGTCTCTCAGAAATAATACCTCATCTTCAGACGTTGATTTTAAGGACAGAGTCATAATGTACTCCAGGGTATTTTTAAAGCACTATAACAACAACACATGGAATTTATGTCTAAATGTACCTAACAATTAATTCTGTTTGGATATATTATACACTGTAAGCTTAGTGAGTACAATCCATAAATCATTCTATGGTACACATGCTCCTTAACATATGTCCAAATTTTAGCTCTTAACACAATGTTCCATCCTACCCTTATTTCCCCCACAACATATAAACAAAAAACTCATCAGAGAATTGAGAGACAGAAGGTGGCCTCTTATTTCATTCTCTTAAGAATTTCTCTTTGCCTGGAAGAAAGTGTAAGCACCGTTCAGGCTCTGGCCATTGGTTCATATTAACCCATCCCCAGAGATCCTTACTTAGTGGATTTGTGGTTTTTGAAAAGCTCCCCACAAGGTAATCTTGAACATTAGTTATTTTCGGAACCTTCTGAAAAAGGATGTACTGTGTTCTTCTCACCAAGATATTTAGAGCCTGGTGCACAGATGACACAGCACTGACCTCTTCAATTTGGTCAGTCAATAAGTTATTTATGAAAAACACTCAGAAAAATCCCCTTTGATGGGGACCTGCATTTTCTAGCATCACCATCTGACCATTTCTGTTTTTAATGGAAATGGGTACCATTAGCTGACTGTAGAGCTGGTCCATCCTTTACTGGCCAGGTTTACCTACATTTGACATAGATGAGATCCATATCAAGGAGGAACACATGAAGCTTTGGCAAAGTCCTTACCTAAACCTCCCTCTTTCTTTTAGGATTATGCTCATTTGCTTTTTATGCTTCTAAAGGAAGCAGCCAGCCTCTCCCCTCCATGTCCCAGCTAATGTAACTGAGTGGTGGGATGTCATAAAGGAGCCATAGTTTCTCTCCCATGGAAAGTAATAAAAGAAGTCAGAGCAACTCCTAACTCCTCACCTGGAACACTGCCTTGGTGGAGTTCTGTTCATATAGGCTCGGTTGCAAGTTGTGGGCAACTCTCTGCCCTATGTTATCAACAACCGGTGATAAGACCAGTTCTCAAGCTCAGGACTCTTTGGATGATTGGAAGAATCCCACCTTCAGGAGAAGGGCAGGGGCGGAAGAATGGTATTTAGATCGGTGCTGTCCAAAGTAGATACAATGTAAGCCACAGATGTTCTCCATGTAGGTAACTTAAAATTTTCTAATAACCATATTAGAAAAGTAAACAAACATTACTCGGCATTGGATGTGATAAGGGAACGTGACATCTCTTGACCGATTTCTTTCTGGATAATTTGTAATTTTTGCTTCACATTGATTAAATTAAAAAATCAGGAAATGTCTGGTCTGGAGAAAGGAGGCAAATCGTAGTTTGGCAGATGCTAAGACAGACGGAATCCTGTAATTTTGTGCTTTGTTTCTACAGCCTGCAGTGAAGGCTGTAGTGAGATGATTCACTAGTGAATTGGAAGTGTAAGGGGAAGAAATAAGTTATACAGATATGAAAGTTAAGGTTCATAAAGCTTTGTCTTATAAATCTGTCTGAACTGCAGGAGATTAAATAATATTTGGAATATTTTGTATGTATATTATCATCGGGGTACAGCCAGATAAAAATACTTGTTTTGAACTCCAAGTGACACTGAAGATTACTTATTAGGGATATAAATTTGCACGCACACAGAGAAGCAGCCTCATGCAGTTAAGAATGAAAATAACAATCTCTGCTGTGATGATACTATCTTTACCATGCTTGTTTTGATGGTATTAAATGTCTAGGTTTGTATAAACTAGTGTTCTCAAAAAAGATTTGCATGAATTCCATAGCCAACCTCAATTAAAACTGAAATATTGAGTTTGATTCTTACTCAAACACTAGAAATTGCAAGAAACTTGGTTTAACAGCAATAGTTCTATTTCGAAGTGTCACTGAAAGTGAACCTAAGTAATGAAACTCTACATTAATTAAAGGAGAGTTAGCAAAAAATATTAAGTATTTCCTAAATTAAACAAAAATTTCCCCAAACTATTTGCCTGTTCAAGAATATGCAGATGGATCAGGTTAAAGATTTATTGTGAAAGTAACTAGAGGGTAGAAGAAAATTAAATGCTGAGCCTGAGCATGATTAATTTTCTTACACATCTTTTGGTTGTCATCTTAGAGGATTATGTAGTCTGAGAGATTTTGGAGGAATAATAAGTCTGTAATAAATAATAAAGTTAAAGAAATGGTGAATCATTACTTTGAGTTTTCCCAGTGTTCAATGATTAGAGTGCTAGCTGATTCAAATGGCATTTTTTTCCCAAATAAAGACTAATATGGTACTAAATGACATCATCTTTTAATAGTTATAATTCACTTGCTCACTTCAGAAACAGGTGCAGACACTCTGAGCACCATTCTATTTCTGTGCTTTCCTTTCCCTATGCGTAGTTTGCCATGGCCGAGTATGAGCGATCAGAGGGTGGATGCTCCTTTCTCATTTTCCACCCCAGGCTCTGGTATAGATTGGTATGTACATAATATATGACACTCGCTTTTATTAAGTAGAAAATATTTTATTTATTCTTCTCATTCAAAGTATTTATCGAGCACCTAGTATGGGGTCAGGAACCATGCTAGGTCTTAGAGGACACAAAGATGAATGAGACAAAGTCCTACACCTGAAAAGCTCACAGTCCACTTGAGAGTAAAACATAGACATGTCATAATTACAGTGTGATGTGAAAAGTGTAATAGCAAAGGACTTTGGAAACATGTCATACCAGTCAGCACAACTACTGTTTTTAGTAGAGTACTTTGAGGTGATGATATCATGTTTCTTCAATACTCTATTCTAAAACCTTACTGTACATTAATTTGAATGAGTTGACAATTGAAAGTAAGTGGGCATCATAGGAATTTGTACCCAGATGGGGACAGGAGTAATTTAGGGGCATCAGGCATCACATAGTAGAGCAGGTTTTGAAGGGGTGATGATGCAGACAGCTCTGGGCAGCCAAGTAGGGTTATTAATTAATTTGTTCGTTCATTTATTTATTTAAATAGACTTTATTTTTTAGAGTAATTTTCGGGTTACAACAATATTGAGCAGAAAGTATAGAGCTTTCCCATATACTCCCTGCCTACTCACACACACAGTCTCCCCCATGATCAACATCCCCCACAGGAGTGGTACATTTGTTACAATTGATGAACCTACATTGACACACAATCACTCAAAGTCCATAGTTTACATAGGATTTGTTCTTGGTGTTGTATATCAAATGTTGTTTTAAGAGAGCTGAGAATTAGGGGGGATAGCCAAGCAGGGCATGGAACAGAGAAGCAGAGAGGCATCTGTTTCAAAACTTGGTCCTTTTGTTTGTTTTCTGCTTATATGCTCTTCAAGCATAAAGAAAAGCTTAATAGAGGCAGGGAACAGGTCTTGTAGAGAGCAGTGAGTGCAGTGGCTGAACACTCGTTAATATGCATGGCCAATGCAATGATGACTATGCTGTACTTAGGGTCTTTTAGGTTGCCTAAGAACAAGTGAACCCGGGGAACAGCTCCTAACTCTGAAAATTGATAATTCAAGGAAAATAATTAAGTTTTCATCTTGGCTTTCTGGAACAAACTGTTTTCAGGGTAATCAAATAGCTTTGGTGGGTGAAGAAATGGATTTTTGTACAGAATTTCAGCTAATAAAGGCAGAAGGAATAATAGAACTGGAAAAAATACCATTTTGCAAGTTCTAATGAAATAACTGATGCAGATAATGGTCATCAACAGATGGTAAAACCATTAGATTTAGTGTTGATGGGGAACTCAGCTCTCATTAATCTTAGCATCACTAGAAGTGAGAAAACCAGACAATAGGTGCTTCCTGATAGGAGGCAGGATGAAGTACATGGCACCACTTTTGAGGGACATGTGTCAAAAAATCAAACTTGAGACTAACTAACATGAATTAGGTTATGGAATTAGGAATTTAACTTATAACTCATGGGAAATTCTGGGGATAAAAACAGTTAAGCAACATCTGATCTGGTGAAGGTCATCAGCCAGAACCTGTGTGTGGAACCTTTTCTATGTTAACTGACTCTTTTTCAAATTTGAAATAGACTTTTCCTAAAAGATGAAACATTTTGAGTAAATTGACTTTAGAAAAGCTGAGTATGATCTTATATATGTTTGTGTATTTTAAAAATTGTTAATGGTGATGCACCAAGGTAAATTCCAAATTTTATAAACTGGAATGTAGTAAATTGCAGAGTCTGAATTCAAAAGATCTGTAGGTAGATTCATCTGCTAATGGAGAAATCCACGGAGGTTCTACTCATAAACTGGCATTTTGGATTCCTAGTTTCTGGTCAAAAATAAGTGAAGGGACAAGAAAAAACCTTGATGCATGTCTTAAGGATGAGTTGGTCACTCTGTCCAGACAGCCAGATTATTCCTTTCTCAATTTGCTAACCTAATCTTCGTGGTGAGATTTTAGCAAGTGAAAACTGAAGAGACTGAGAAGAACGGCTTAAATGGCAACAAAACAAAACAAAACAAAACACACAAATATTCAAACTTGATATTCGATCTTAATACTGGAGCTTATGGTCCAATGGGGTCTATCAGTTAAGATATGTTTCAGCTGTAGTGATTGAGAACTAAAGATCATTTAAACAAAATAAAATCTATTTCTTTCTCAGAAATAAGGAGTCTGGATTTAGGCATCTTGGGGCTGACATAGCAGCTCCCTGGTAATCAATATCCTGATCTCCTTCCTTTATGCCCCATTCTGGTTCACAACCTTCGGAGTTGTGCAGGTGAAATTTGAAAGTGGCCTCTATACACAGAGGCCAAGGAGAGACTGAAGAAAAAGGCAGACCACTCCAGATTGGTAGTTGGCAGTTTTAATAAGCAAAGGAACTTATGTATAAGGTTGTCTTGGGTGGCTAAAAGATGAGTAGATCAACACATCTACCCTTCAGAATCTTAAAAGTTCATATAGAGGCCTTAATGGGGTTTAGTCACATACACAGTTCAGATATACTCTCAAGGCTACATCCTTGAAATAGCTCCTAGAATAGGCACAGTGAGCAGAATGTATATTCCTAGGATGGTGTGGGGGTAAGAAGACTCTAATTGCCTATGTCCAGCTTGTGGGTCAACTGGTGGTGACATCCTTTCAATGAGCAACTCCGACATCCCATCATTCTAGTTGCATCTCTATCCTGTCTATCTGTGATCCAGTGAGCTGGAAGGAAGAAGGGAGAAAAGATAAAAGTTTCTTCCTTCTAGCTGAGTCAATTCCTTTTAAGCAGTCTTCCTAGAAGTTCCACACTGGAGTTCTATTTACACTGTACTGACTACTGAATGACACGGCCATGGCTATGTGCAGGGAAGGCTGGAACTGCAGCCTATTAGCTGGGTGCTCTGAGAACTAAATAAAACTGGAGCTCTGATGCTAAGAAGGGACACATGGATTGGATTGGGGATCTCTGTCAATGAATAAAACAGACATTGAAGAGATAATTAAAGTTGTTGTTTAGATACTTTCATTTCTGCAAAATGAAGTAGAACATTCTATGGGAGACCTGATTTTGTAACATATTTTGTGTTATTTTTAGCAGTATGCCAGATTGTGTGATTAAAGAGTGTAAATCTGTTGCATATACTATTTTAAATGCTTTTGAGGAAAAACCATTGGCCCTTGTTAGTGTGTAATATTTTATGTGTGTGAAACTTGTTGACTTCATGGTCTGCTATTTTGCTATAAGCTCTTGTGTAATTTACTGAAAAAATATGTTGCATCCCCATTAACTTCACCATCTACCTTTCTCATCCTGCTTCCACGTGTGGCCTATTAAGCCAGACCAATGACATTTGTTTAATAGTTGTTTAATAGTTGAGTAGCACTGTCATACTCTCTTACCTAAAATATTAATTGAGATTGGCAAACTGGTAATGTTCCAGCCTGTGGCTTGATTTATTTTGTATCATCTCTATCTTAGGTCAGTTCTCTGGGAAAGTACATGCCCCAGAGGAAGTCTATGTAGACTTCCAGTCTTTAAAATCTTGTGGATATAGGCTTCCTTAGCATTATTCTGTGAAACCCCATTCATGATTGAGATAGCTCAGGATTTTAAGTTATCCAAGAAGACTTCTGTAAGAACAAATTCCTAGGGAGCAGAACTATGCAGAGTGCTCCTATCCACAAATGCCACATATCAAAGGGATGTGTTTTATAAAATTTGACAAAATTTGACACATTATGTCAAAAGCTGACTTATTCTCTTAAGCTAATCTCTTTTTTATTCATATATCATGGCTTTATTTGAAAGAACAGATGGACTCTATAAACATGTAGAATGAAACGCCATCTACACATCATGTGGTAGCGAGCAACACATGGGCTTTGGAGTGTGAGGGCTGCTTTCTTCCAACTTGTGATTTTATAACTTCTCTGAGCCTTAGTTTGCTCCTTGTCACTTCTAACTAAATTCTATTTTCATGGTCAGACATTACTATGTGCCAATCACTGTCTTAAGCACTGGGAGGGAGATCACTATGAACAAGAAAAAGGCAGTTGTGGCCTTAATAAAAGCTGAAGCTGAGGTTGCAAATTCCTTTGCTTTTATAGGGTGGTCAAGGAACATAAATGTCGGAAGAGGAGGGAAGTGAAACAATTAAGGGAAGATGAGAATTGTGGCTGACTTGGAGGCCACAGCTCATAAAAATGTATGTGGATTCAAAGAAGTTTGAAACACTAGAGAGTCCTCCTAATGGTACCTCTGTTATGGGCAGATTTTAGCAGTCAGCTTCACAGCCCCACATTAAGTATGGCAGGTACAGGCAATGTCAATATACTCACAAGTAAATTCTCTGCTTGGGTGCTCTACCCTAACGGTTAAGAGCAGGTTATAGAGGCCACTGTGTTTGGATCCCAACTTTGCCACTTAGGCTGTTGTCTCATGATTACATGGTTGTCTTAGGTGCCAGAAAAGTACCAATTTTGTTCATTTTTCCTTTCTTTGTTCTCAGTACCTGGTACAGTATGTGTATATAGCTCTAGCACAAAGTAGGTACTCAATAAATATTGTTTGAATGAATGATTATTATATTGCTTTGAAAGAGAAAGTCAAAGGGTATCATTATCGGCTAGTTTTGTAAGTAACTTTGTAATAGAACTTTATAACTAGCTGTAACCTCATAGTTACCACATTCTGATAAATGAAAATAATGAGGTAGAGACAAGAAAAGGGAGCATCTAGGATAATGTAGGCAGTTAGTAGTAGAGGACTCAGCCAGCATGGGGCAGGACACAGTATCTGAGCTTTTCTTTTTCACTATCTGAAAGTCCTTCTTAGAGTGTGAACAGATTTTATCTTTGGGGGCCGGGTGGTCTGGCTTTTTTCTAGTCTCCTTCCAAACTTTTGTTATGGCAGGAACTCTGGGCCTAATTTCTTTTGTCTCAGGCTTTAAGTTCCAAAATACTGAGTCTTGCAAATCACGAGTCTTGGCTTGCAAGATCATTGCTGCTCTGTTCAAAGGGTGGAAGGCAAAAATGAAATATGGGAGGCAGAGAACCACAGTGAGATCTTCACAGTTTAATCAGCTAACTTGGATCTTCTAGACCTTAGCCCATAATAGACTAAATGCTAGACTCTATAATAATTTAAATAAATGAAGAGACTGATAAATTAACAATCAATGAATTAATCAAAATCCAGAAGAAGAGTTGAAAATCTGTCTGATAGCTGTCTTAGCTTACCCAGAGAGGCTGTGTAGTCCAAAGAAATAGTCTGAATAGTAACAGTGCTGCTGATGCTGATTAGAGCATTGCATTACATAGCCCCGAATTTTACTCAGAAAAATTCCTAGGGGAGAGAATAGGGCCAAGTCTGTGTCTAGGGAAAACATTTGGTTAATATAACCCTTAGGAAATCAGTGATTACTCCCTTCCCCCTGCTGCAGGCTGAAGAGTGTTTTGGGATTGTTATGAAGACAGAACAAAAGCCAAGCTACTGTGAGTTTTCTTACAAGTGTACAGTGGCAGCTGCTAACCAAGCAGTGAGAAATGAGCTTTTTGAAGCTGTCCTACTCTATTTGCTTTTGTCTTTAACAAAGTTCGGACTTGCTTACTGTTGAGTGTCTGTTTCAATTTTTTCCCCATATGTTTCTGAAGCATTTGGAAATGAAAGTGCAAAGTACTCTAAGTGGAATGAGACTGCAGATGATAAAAATTTGGGAGAAATTATAAATAGTTTAGGATATATTCTTAAAGTACAATTTGATCTTGAAAAATAAAAGACATGGGCTGAAATCAGTAAAAGGAAATATAATAAAGTAGCTCAAATAGGAAGAAACAAAAATATAGTATTTAACTGGCCAATATCTAGCTTTAATAATACTGCCACATAGCCCTTTGGGGCTTTGGCTAATCATTTTATTAATGGCCAATAATAAATCAGGTGAATGTGTTAAAATAACAATAGGTATATTGTTTTACATCAATAGAAATATCACTAATAAAGTTGCTTTAGAAAGAATATTTCACCATTCATGAGACAATTAAGTGGTTGCTGTCAATTGAGGTAAGAAGACTAGTAGATTTGGAAAATAAAATAGCCCCCAAACAACTAATATTGGTGGAATGAATATTCTCTGATGCCCAGAAAAAGGGATAACAGAAAATATCAGAATTGAGGGGGTCACATGGTATCTCTCTGCTAGAAATAGAAAATGCCTTGAACTGCCTTATTTGTAAAGACAGCTTTTGCTTCAGTCTTTGCTTCAATCTTCTGCCTCAACTATTCTATTGGAGATAGCTGGGAAATCAACGAAATTTTCTGTGACTATCTTAAGATCATTGTAGGACTGATCAACTGAATTCTGTCCTATATCCCCAATCCTGGGTTAACCATAAATGTGATTCATAACATATTCCAACATAGATCTAGTCCTGGTTTCTTGTCTAGTAAATATCTTCAAACCCACCCCTTGAAACGCAAGAATCTCCATCTTAGTCTCGGATCCCACACTATCACTCTGCCTCCTTGACCTGAGATGACCATTGTCCAAAATTCCACATTTATCATTTTTCCTTTTTCCCTCTATTTTACATAGTTTTATTATACCCACGTAGAATCTTAAAAAGTATATTTTTAACTTTATAAAGAGTATCATAATGTATGTAATTATTTGGGATTTACTTTTTTTACTTATATTGCCAAGATTCATTTATATTGTGGTTATGCTACTGTAGCTCATTCATTATATTACTGCTGTATAATATTCTGTTATGTGACTATATCATACTGTATTCATCTTCTCTCCTGTGGATAAGCATTTGAGTTATTTCCAGGTTTTTGCTACTATGAACAATACAGCTATAAACATTCTAGTAGATTTATTCTACTAGAATAAACTTTCTCTTGGATCATTTTCATGATCAAACATGCTCTAGTTTCTCTGATGCTAAATTCACCTGTCCCTACTCTTATCTCAAATTCCTTCTATCTGCTGTTAAATTGCTGTGTTCTCCTATCCAGCCAAGACTCTTCTAAGAGTTGAATCACATTGTCTCTACTTGCTCAATTTCTACTCCCTCTTCAACTCAATCTCTTCTGGCTTCTGTTCTCACTTCTCCACCTAAACTATTTTTGCTAAGGCTATCAATAATTTCTGTGTTGCCAGACCCGGGAAACTTTCCCTCACAATCTTATTAGAGATGTTGTTAGCCATATCTGACTTAGTCAAGCATTCCCTCTTTCTTAAAATAATTAATTTTTTTTGGCTTCATGTCACCACATTCTCCTGGATTTCCTCTTTTTGTCTGTATTTTGGTTCTTCCTCTTTACTTACTACTTGAAGATATATATATATATATATATATATATATATATATATATATATATATGGAATTCATCAGCGGTCGGTTCTGGGTTTTTTCTCTTCTCACTCTACACCTTCCCAGGGGTGGCCCTCTTTATGCCTACGGCCTTAGCAGTATTTGTGACAGCATCCCCTTTCACTTTCACAAGTGTCCCAGTTTAAATGTTCTCCTTACCTCAATACCAACGACTTCCAGTTAATCCCAACTTCTTATTTATCAAATCTGCTAGTCATCTTCTCTGGGCTGCTTTATAGACCCTTCAAATTTAACATTTCTAAAATTAGACTTTTGATTTTCCTTCCAAAACCCATTTCTCTGCAGTCTCTATCTCAGAAGATGGTAGCTCCACCTACTTAATTGCTCAAGCTCTGTACTCTTGAGATTTTTTGTTTTTCGTTTTTGGGTGGTTCTTTTTTTTTTTTTTTTTTTTTTTGGTAATTCTCTATTCCTCAGCCCATCTGTCTTCAAGACCTATCAATTCCAACTTCATCACTCTAGTTAAAGTCACTGTCTTCTCCTGTGGGGAGATGAAGAAGGCTCATAACTGATTCCTGGCTTCCAGGCTTGCTCACTTCTCTCACCCTCATCCATTCTCCTACTCTGATACATATATTTATTTAATTTATTATTTATTTTTCAATTACAGTTGACATTCAATATTATTTTATATTAGTTTCAGGTGTACAGCATAGTGGCTAGACATTTATTTAGCTTACAAAGTAATTCCCCTGATAAGTCTAGTACCAACCCAGCACCATACTACCCCAATATTTTTAAAACAGATCATGTCATTGCCTGCTTAAAACCTTTTCATTGACTTGAACTCAAAATAAAGCTGTGCTGTTTTCTCTGGCCTCCAAGGCTTAGTGTGCTCTCATAACTACTGGTCTAGTTTCAACCTGGGTCATTCCACTCCTTCTCACACACTCCTATCACACCATCTCTGAGCTCTTCCAATGCAGCAAGCAGTTCCCTGTCCCAGAGCCTTGGCATATGGAAAGCCCTCCCACTCACTCTCACTTCTACCTGGTTGACACTTTTTATTTATTCTTTATCTCAGCTTAAGTATCATTCCTACTGGAATATGGTATCATTTTGTGTGTGTATGTAATTTGAAGAATGTATTTTTTTTTAATTTCAAAGTAATACATTTTATTTTTTAAACTAGAAAATATAGGCAAGAAAAAAAATGTTATCCACAGTCCTACCACTCAAAGATAAATATAGTTAATGTTTTGGTGTATATTTTTCCAGATCTTTTTTCTGTCTACAAAGCATAGATATAAGTTGTTTAGATGGCTCCAAGTTCTATGATTGATGGGAATCATTCTGTCCTGTAAATTTTACATGTAAGTCACACCAGGACTACTCCTTTACATTGGAAAACTTATCTTTCTCAGCATCTCTCAGGATTCTCGGGTTGGGAAAACAAGTCTCCTGGTCACATCCTGGTCTTGATCTCTCTCATGTCTAGTTTCTTGTGAAGACCCAAATATGGAACACAGCCCCTTATCCTTGATTTCATGATTCTCCTTTCCAGGGCAGTGGGGAAGGGAACTGGAAAATGAAGAGCACGTGCTTAATACATCTCCATTTTCAATAATCCTTTGGCTACTTCATGCTAAAGATGCCTCACTATCTGAGAGCATGAGCCACCTGCAGCATTGCTGGGCTGGGACAGTCTCTCTCAACCAATGCCTCTCCTCACCCATTCCTCCAGCTGCCTGGCTTCTGTGACTTCCCTTATAAGGAGGATGTCAATGTTCTGTTTGCTTTAATGTTTTTTTCCAGACTCTTTTTCTGGAGGGTCTCAATTTCAACACTTGAGCCTACTCATACATCTTTTCCAAACAATGGGTATTTTAGGCTGTAGAGAAATCATGTAACTCCTCCGATGAGCAGAAACAGTTCTAGCTAGTTATTATTTTAAATGGCAAATTTTAAACAATTTTAAAAATTAAGAAAAAATTGACATATAACATTATATTAGTTTCAGGTACACAACATAATGATTCAATATTTGTATATATTGTGAGATGATCACTACAATGACTAGTTAACATTCATTGGCAAACATAGTTATACATTTTTTTCTTGTGATGAGAACTTTTAAGATACTCTCTTAGCAACTTTCAAATGTATAACATAGCATTATTAACTATAGTCACCATGTTGCACATTATATCTCCATGACTTATTAAAGACCAGTTTTTTCCTTTTCTTGGCACACAGAAGTGACTCCCCCTTCAAATGGAGTCTTACAATATATACTCATTAGAACTCTGCCTTCTTCACTTAACAATGGATGGTGACTATCTTCTATGTCAAAACATGTACATGATGTAAACAGGGAGTGAAGCAGAGCATTTCATAAGCTGTGGTGGAAAGCTCGCCCAGGAAGGCTGTTAGAAATGCAGATTCTCAGGCTCCATGCTGAACCTAATCTGTTCATATCTGTATTTGATCTTTAGGACATTCATGTGCACGTAAAAGTTTGAGCTTCATTGGAGTACAACATTTATATGGCTTTAATAAGAACAAAATAGCACTTTTTATTTTTTTCCACATTGGAAAATCTATAAAAGACATTTCTGGACATTTATATGGCTATTTAATTTGTGCTTCACTTATTAAATGTGACAACGATGCCAAAACACCAAATGCTTTCCTAAAATGTGATGTCTTCAACGGTTCTCCTGAATTTGCTAAAGTGAACTGTAGAGTCTATGATTTTCATATTACATTTTACAGAAAATGAAAATAGCAATGTAATGGGTTTAAATATTAATATAAAATCATCTCTTATTTTTCTAAATATTTAGTATAAAATTCTAAATCAGACAGTTTTTAAAGCACTTTACAAATATATGTATTTAAGACTAAAATACCTCCTGCTTTTGACTTATTGAGAACATAATTACTTGAGTATAAGCTCTTGAAGCGGGACTACTAAGAGTCATGGTTAAGGCTGGAATGTACTTACTAGGTCAGCATAATGGAGTTGAAAGCTGTGCTATGGTCTCATTTACAAATCCAAGTAAACATAAGAAAAATAAAATTCTGCTCCTGGTTCTCAGGTTGTGGAAGATTAAAATGAAATTAACTGATTTTCCATTGGAAATAAATAAGTTAGCTTCACAACTTTACTTCTAATTTGTTTCACTTTAGAGCTTTTAGAAACCGCTAATTTAGCTAGTATTTGCTGTGCCCGAGTAGCCGTGTGAAAATCTCAGTTTTTAAAAGCCCTCCACTGAAAAGTCATCTAGCATACTTTTCTACTCACATTTGAAAAGTTCCAGTTTCCCAGCTGGCGAAAGCATTAAGTGTGTGTATGCTTCCAATTAGAAGCAGAATTTTCCCGATGCACAGTCCAAGGTTACGACGCAGCGGTCCACGGAGGATTTGCGGAGCCCTTTTTCTCATTGTTTTCTCATTTTCTGCTGCTGTTATGTAGACAGTTTGCAGAACTTGGGCTGCTGAGAAAGAAAAAATTTCTGAACATTAATTCATTAGGAAATAGCGATTCAATCTGAACAAACAGAATGCCACCGCATCTGCAATTTGTTTCCTTGGAAATAACTTTCAGGAGGAAGTCAGAGAGTTAAAGGGTATTTTTTTTTTTTCCAGAAATGGAGACTATTTGTTTATGTGCCAGTGGGAATTATTTTATAATGTTCCTTTCAGGATAGAATAGAATTCAATAATAAATTCTGAGTTTTTTCACCAGGTAGTACACTTACAGGTTTTCACAAGTTGTAAAGGAAAGAGAGAAAAGACAAAGTAAAGACTAAAAGGTATTCCTTAAGTCAAGCCTTCATCTATAAGGAAGATCCTACACAGGTTATGCACATAGAGGTTATTCAAATTTTGTACTTATATATCAAAAAAAAAAAAAAAAGAAAGAAAGTCATTTCACACTTTGGCCTCAGTCTTCCAAACAAACCCTTAAAAAATCCTGTATGTTCTTATGATATGTCACGTATCACTTTGAAATACAGACCAGAAGCTTGGTATGGAAGCTGCTTTCACATCTTAGAAGCAGTTCCTACTGCAGAAATCAAAGGAACTTAACCTGAAATTGAAACAGAAATATCTGGAAAGAAATTAGCCTATTTCCAAATGTTCAAGATATAGAAAGGAACTTTTGCACAAATAATAATTAAAATGGTAATAATCTGTTTTTCTCCATAATGTGTATGTGATGCAGGCTGATTAAGAGTCTATCTACTTACACTGTAAAACATTTCTTGGGTAAAGTTTAGAGATCAGTTACTATCAGTATTTATTGAAATAAAAGGAACCAAGTGTTTTGGAATAGTTCACTGTCTATCATATAAAAGTTTAGCATTGTTTTATCCATCTTTATCCATTTTTCTTTGTGATTTTAAAGTATTGTTTACATAAAAAAGTAGCTGAAAATCTGAGCTAATGGCCCACTTTTTAGAGTGTAGTACTGAACTGCTCCTCTGCAAAGTCCTTGCATGCAACACCCACAGATAGAATACTGAAAAGCATTAGTTTTTTTTTTTTTAAATTAAATTGGCTGAAAATGGAACTCATTGGAATAGAAATATAAGTACCTTTGCTCAATCTACTTATGGTGGTAGAAGTAGAAGATGCTTGTTTCATATTAGTTATTAAAATGGCTTCACCAATGGGAAGGGTGACTTGCCCTCTCTAGTTCAAGCTGCCATTTTATTTCACCTCAGCTGCTGCCATAGTCTTCCAACTGGTCCTCCTACTTCCGTTGTTTCCCCCCTCCAATCCATTCTTTACATGACAGCCAGAGAGATATCTATTTTTAAAGGTCTCACTTTTTTTTTTTTCAAAATTGCGGTAAAATACACATAATATTTACCATTTTAATCATTTTCAAGTTTACAGTATGTGATCATCACTACTAGCCACCTTCAGAACTTTTTCATCATCCCAAACTGAAACTCTACCTATTAAACATGGACAACCCATTCCTCTTTCTCTCCAGTTCCAGATAACTACTATTCTGCTTTTCCACCTCTATGAATTTGACTACTCTGAGTCCCTAGTATACGTGGAATCATTTATCTTTTTGTGTCTGGCTTATTTCACTTAGCATGATGTCTTCAAGGTTCATCCACATTTTAAGGCCAAATAATATTCCATTCATGCATATACCACATTTTGTTTATCCATTCATTTGTCGATGGACATTGGATTGTTTCCACCTTTTGGCTATTGTAACTAATGCTGCTGTGAGCATTGGTGTACAGATAGCTGTTTGAGTTCCTGCTTTCAATTCTTTTGAGTGTATGCCCAGAAGTAGAATTCCTGGGTCTTATGATAATTCTATTTTTAATTTTTTAAGAAATGATCATAACTTTTTTACAGAGCCACACCAGCACTGAACAAGGGTTCAAATTTCTCCACTTCCTTGCTGATACTGGTTATTTTCTCTCTTTTTTTAAAAATAGCCATTCTAATGAGTATGTAAGTGATATTTTTTTAAAAAATATCTCTTCTGCTTAAAATGCTCCATGGCTTTTCATGACTCATTGCCACAGCCATCAGGCCTGACCATATCTGACCATGCTTATTTTCTAACCTCATCTTTTTTCCTCCCCCTTGTCTTCCTAGATCACCCCAAACTCTTTCCTCTCTCAGGAATTTTATGTTTATTCTTCCCTCTGCCAGAACTGCCCTACTCCTTCACTTTGCAGGGAAGGCTACTTATTTTACTTGGGTCTCTACCTCTGCAAGCAATTTTTGTAAGGGTGTATCCCAAACTCCCTTTATTTTCTCCCTGGCACCTTGTTCATTACCTTTGTAGCACCTATCACCATCTGGAATGATTTCAAAGGGATCTCTTTGCTGTTTCCTGCCTGCTTTCAACAGTAGAATATAAGTTCCACGAGGGTTAAACCTGTAGCTACCTTTACTGTTGCTTCCTCAGAGACTGGTAGGCTCCTAAAGGGTGTTCAATAGCGAGTGGATAATCAAATTGCTAAAAGGTCTTGGAAGTTATTCATAAATTTGTAACTTTTTCCCTCTACTAATGAAACATATATTAATTTCTCTGATTTGTCAAAATAAAAGTCTTCAGAGGCTAAATTTATTGTCTAAAATCTTGTAACACTTTTCTTTCATTATGCATGTGTTTAATACTAACTTTATTATATAGTATAATATTTATATTACTAGCCTTAAAGCTTCAAAATAGTAAATAGCTGGATTGGCTGCTTTCTAATAACTAGCAATTGAAATTACATACATATTTCTTTAAAAGGTAACAGAACTCAAATAGCTATTTAATTTAAACACTTTTCCTTATCAACAACAAAAGAAAGTTAGCTACAACTTCGATCTGAATCATGCCTGTTCTGTTCCAGTGTTCTTTAATAAATATGAAAATACCAAATAATTTACCAAAACAGGTTTTAAAAGTCATTTGAAGGGTCTGTGGAATGGAAACTATTTAATCTTCACTCATTTTAATTCCTTATTGCTCATTTTGGGTGGCAGAGTAGGAGAACCAATATAAATTATAGAGTTTGTATATTAAAACAGATACTGAATTATTTGAGACTAATGAGCAAAAAAATTTATGCAAAAGTTTTAAAACTCTTTGCACTTTTATAGTCTGGTATCTAGATATGAGTATTCTTTACTCATTCTGCTCAGCATCTAATAGGTCCTTTGATCTGAAAACATCTCCCTTCACTGTATCTATTCACATATTCTGTAATTTCTTTTGACAATCTGTTTAGCATTTATCTTTTTACTTGTTTTTCCTCACAATTTATTTTCTCTTTTTCTTTCTGCCTTTTTAGTCTGCGAGACATCTTTACTATTTCTAAATCAATGGTTCTTAAACCTTAGTGTGCATCAGAATCTCCTAGGAGACTTATTAAAAATAAATCGATGAGCTCCACCCCTAGAGTTTCCAATTCAGTAGTTCTGGGTAGAAGCCCAAATATTGCATTTCTCACAAATTCTCAGGTGACTCTGATGCCACTGGTATGGGAAACACAATTTGAGAGATATTTTTCTATATGCTTGCTATTCAAAATATATCCAAGGATCAATATGGCACTTCTAACAAGCTCGCAGGTAATGAAACTACTGGTCCTTAGCCCAGGCTTTGAGTAGCAAGGATCTAAAACAGTAGTTATAAAATTCTGAATCTGGAACCAAAAACATCAGAATCACCTCGGAATTTGTTAGAAATGCAATTTCTCAGGCCTCATCTGAGACCAGCTAACCCAGCATCTGCATTTTGACAAGATTCCCAAGGGAACTATAAGCACATAAAGTTAGAAACCCTGGTCTAGATCACCTAATTAGCCTCCACTATGCCAGTTTTATTATATGGCCCATCCATTATTATTTCAGTTAAAATTTTAATCTTATGCACTCTTGAGAAATTTTTTACTACTTATTTTTATCATAGTCTAATCTTGATTATAGATGCAATATCATCTCAAAATATTCTGAGGCTACTAATGTTCCTTCTAGGTTTCCTTTGTCAAAGTAAGAAACAACTAAACTTGCAGAGAATTTTTATAAATTTAATTGAGACGAACTGATGACAATTGCCAGGAAGCAACTGAGATTTTTCTCTGGAGAATGGCAGCTTTGCAGCTTTTTTTTTATACATTAGAATCAAAGGAAGAGATGAAATCTGTTGGTGGTAGATTAAGGGGGGAGGAGAAAGCAAAGCATGGGTAGGGGGCCATCTGGGATTGGATGAAAAGGCAAAATAGAAGAACACATACTTTTTTAACATTGGTGGGTACAGGGTAGTTGATAACATCTCAGCACACAGAGGTGGTGTGTAGGCAATATAATAACAATAAGGGCTTTAAGGTCTCATGCTCTGGTGCTGTAGTTGTGCCTTGAAGAATCCGCAAAAGATTACTCTGATGTTTCAAAGGTATGTTATCTTAGATGCAGAAGAGAACAGACAGGCTCACTTGAGGTAAATATTCATCTTTGTCAAGGAAGCTACTGGCCTAGGTCATGACTACCCACTGTGACCCACTATAACCCACTGTTACTTAGGAATTTTTATGTTCAGACCATGCTCTGTGGTTACTTTTGGTCTCTGAGTTTGTAAGGCCTGCCATGCTGGCCTCCCCTGAGCTTGTCTGGTTTAGTATGTGGCCCCTTGTTCATTTATATCTTATTCAGTTTTTTAATCTTGTTCTTTGTATTTGTAGCTGTCCTGTGGCTACAAGTGATCCCCCAAATCTCAATGGCTTATGAGAACAAAAGTTCATGTCTTCTCTATCTGTTCTATTAGCTGAAGGTCAATATTGGTTCACTCCTGCTTCCCAGGAGACTGAAGGAGGGGTCTTCATATGGGCTATGTTTTTCTTGAGGCAGAGGGAAAAGAGCAGAAGAGCTGATAGAAACACACAAGGGCTCTTAAAAGTTATGCTTGCATCGCATCTGCTCATACATTATTGCCAAAGCAACTCACAAGGATCAACACAATGGCAATAGAGTGACAGCATGCTTTTCCCACAGGAGGCATGTTATAAACTGAATGCGGTGCTCCCACCCCTACCAATTCATTTGTTGAAATGTAATCTCCAATATAAGGGTATTAGGAGGTAGGGCCTTTGAGACACAATTAGATGGTGAGGTAGAGCCCTCATGAAAGGAATTGGAGCCCTTATAAGGCTATGAAGGGATCAGAGCTCTCTCTTTCTGCCATGAGAAGATACAACAAGAAGTTGGCAATCTGCAGCCGGGAATAGGGCTTCCACCACAACCTAATCACACTGGTGCCCTGATTTCAGATTTCCAGCTTCCAGAACTATGAAAAATAAATCTCTATTATTTAACAGCTATTCGGTCTATAATATTTTGTTACATCAGTCTAAACCAACTAGAGTTATACCATTCTATTACAAGGAGGGGGATAAATAATTGAACTTTCTTTCTCTTTTATGATATTAGTTTTCTTTAAAGACTTGATATACACACACTTATCTCAAGGTGCCAGCATGTTTGAATTTCTAGTGAGAGTACATTTCCTGGTTCATAGACAGCTGTCTTTTCTTCGTAACCTCCCATGATGGGAGGGAACTCTCTGGGGTCTCTTTTCTGAGGGCACTAATTCCATCCATGGTGGCCCCACCCTCATGATCTAATCATCTCCCAATGGCTCCACCTCCAAATACCATCACACTGGAGATTAAGTTTCAACATATAAATTTTAGGAGGCACAAGCTTTCAGTCTATAGTGGTGTATTTCTACAATGGACCAGGCTTCAGAGAGCAGATATGGAAGCTAGATGCAGGAGTTTTAGTTACTTGAAAGAGATGTCTCTGTTCCCTGTACCAACCTTCCCATCCCCTTTTTTCTCTATATAGAAAAAAGTTGTTAATCTTGTTCACACTGCATTAGCACCTCAGCTTTGGGGAGTGGTGGCTCCACTTCCCTGTGGGGGACACAAGACCCCTCCTGGCAGGGAGGCCTGTACTGGTGCTGAGCTCCACTGCCCTGGGCTCCATGAAAATAAAAGAAATATCTTCTCATATTCCTAAATATTCTTCACTTGTCTACTTAGATGCCAAGCACCAGCAATTTATCATGTGAGGGTTGGCTAAGTCCCTGGGTTTAGTAAAAGATTGATGGAATATATAATATCCATGGTCTAAGGCCTTACCAAGGAGATTCTTACCCAGAAAATGCATGGCACTTGTTATGTGCTTTGGAAGACTAAGGCTGAACCAATTTTGTGGTTTGTTTGTATTCTGGACAATCAGTGGATGATACAGAAGAGCAGAGACTATTAAGTCATCTTTGTGGCTTAGTATTACTAGCACTTGATGATGACTTAAAGTCTTAAGCCTTGACTTTTTAAGAACTCTCCAGAGTTAAAAAGCAAAAGCAATAAATTTTAGGACCTTTTGCATAGCTGTGAAGAAAATAATTTAAAGCATACAGTTCCTCCTCCTTATCCATGATTTCACTTTCCACCATTTCAGTTATGCACAATTACATGGTCTGAAAATATTAAATGGAAAATTCCAGAAATAAGCAATTCAGAAGTTTTAAATTGTGTGCTCTTCTGGATAGCATGATGAAATCATGCTCCATCACACTCAGGAGGTGAAATATCCATTTGTCTAGTGTATCCAAACTGCATATGCTACCTGCCTAATAGTCACTTAGTAGCAATCTCAATTATCAAGTCGAGTGTCATGGTGTTGTAGTATTGTATTCAAGTCACCTTCATTTTACTTAATAATGGCCTCAAAGCACAAGAGTAGTGATGCTAGCAATTCAGATAAGCCATGAAGTTCTTAACTTGATAAGAGATCACATTCACATAATTTTTATTACAGTATATAGTTATAATTGTTCTGTTTTATTATTAGTTATTGTTAATCTCTTATTGTGCCTAATTTATAAGTCAAACTTTACCATGGGTATGTATGTAAAGGGAAAATAGTGTATACATGGTTTGGTTCTGTCTGTGTTTTCAGGCATTTACTTGATTACACAGTAGTCCCCCCTCATCTACAGGGGATACATTCCAAGACCCCCAGTGAATGTATCCCCTGTAGATGAGGAAGGACTACTGTATAATCAGGTAAATGTTTTCCTTTTGATGGTGCAGAATTGGAACATGCATTCTCGAAGAAAGTCAGTGGAATTAATTCTCCCTTTAGAGCTAATGCTTCGAAAGGGAGGACACATATGTCTAGATCTAATTTCAGACTTGAAAGGCTGTCTTCTTTTTTTATATTTAAAATAATTTTTTAAGTTACAGACGATGTTCAATATTATATTATTTTCAGGTGTACAATGTAGTGATTAGACATTTATATAACAGGAAGTGATCATCCCAATAAGTCTGTTACCTATCTGGCACCATGCATAGTTATTACAATGTTATTGTCTGTATTCCCTATGCTGTACTTTACATTCCTGTGATGATTTTGTAACTGCCAAGGCTGTCTTCTGATGTGTATAATAAAGCCACTTCCAAACTGTAATGAAAGAGGCAGGTTCCACTGAACATGTGGTATAGGGAAACTTGGTAAATACCCTTGATTTACAAGTGGTAATATCAACCTACTAGAATTTTTAAAACATCTTTCATGATATAACTAATTTCCTGTCAAAGGGTGCTATTAAAGATGGTGTATTTGCAATATTTTGACAATTTACCTGGAGGCCAACTTTACAATTCTGTTGTACAAAGACATAAAATAATATTTGAAATATTTAAGGACATTTTAATATTCAGCAAATTCTAAAAATAAGGTTGTCTTTAATGATAGTCAGAAACAGACTTATTCCAAAATTTTGTGCATTCATTTTCTGTAAATGTACAACTTATTGCAAGAAGAAAATGATTAATCCTCCCCCTTCCCTTATTATTATTATTATTTTAAAATGAACCATGACCCAGCTAAGAGGAGGGTGAGGCATTTTACCTGCTCCATTTATGATAAAAGTCTTAAAAGCCCCGATGTGGCTTAGCACATCTCCTGCCATCCATCCCAGTGACATTGGGAAGAGGAAAGAGGCTCTCTCTGAATGAGACGTGGCAGGGGAGCACTCTACAGTGGATAGAGAGGACTGATCAAAGGATACATATAGCTTTTTTTCTCTCTCAAAGGTAAAATGACTCCATAGACTAAGATTATGGAGAGGAGACTGCGTTAAACTATGGAAATACCACTGAGCATCAGAAACCTAGAATCAAGACAGGCCAGAGAAAATAGATAGTATTACAAAGAAAAATCTAGTTTTTTTTTTTTTATTTTCGCCTTCTCCCTCTTCTCTTTACCTTTCCTTCCCTCATTCCCCTTCCCTTTTTTCTTTTTCCTTTCCCTTATTTTCTCTTCCTTTGCCCTCTCCACAAATACGTTATAGCCACAATTAAAATTAAAAAGAAACATTAATTTGAAAAGCAAATTTAACACAATCTACCCCAAATATTATTGTTAACATGTGATTGATATAAAAATTACTAATGAGTTTTTTTTGCACTTTTTTTTGTGGTATTAAATTTTCAAATTGGTGTGTCTTTTGCACTCACAGCACACCTTAACTCAGACTCACCATATTTCAAGTGCTCAATGGTCACATGTGACTTGTGGCCACAACAATGAACAGTGTAGATCTGAGGAGAGGAAAGGAAAGGTAAGGGTGGCATTGGAAAATATATGGTTGATCACAATTTGGGGGCAAGAATTTAGGATGCTGTGATAAGAAATATTAACTGCTAACATAAATGCCTTGATCTTTACTGCATATTTAGATATTTAATGATCTTAACCCTGCATGGCAATGATGGATCAAACAAAATTTCCTTCTAGGGAGCCCACAGGTGAATTGGCAGGGAGCTCATTCCCAAATTCTGTTGAAGGCTGTGGGTAGACCCAGGGCAGTAGGGCTCTTGGTGTGGCTTGGCAGTCTGGAGAATACCCACAGTGTCCATTCAGGTTATAATGGTAAAGTGAGCCAGACTGTCAAGGGCTGGGGGGTCATGCAATTTAATAGTGATAACTAGCTCAAAAGACCTAAAAGGCATAAAGTGGTATAAAGCCGATAGTCTGGTAAAGTTAAAAAAAAAAAAGACAAAAAACGAAAAAACAAAAATGAACAGAAAAAACAAACAAACTTGAAGTATTTATTTGAGAAAATACCTAAGAGAAGAAAATGGCAAGTGAAGTTTTGGGTTTATTTTGCTTTTTAATTAAATGTGGCTAATTTGGGACTAAGAAGATCTCCACATTCCCATTTTTAGCATTTCCTCAATTTGAAGTCTTTGGTATGCTAAACAAGATTTCTGGGGCCACAGAGATTAGAACATAAGGCTTGAGGTGGTATGCCCTAAAGGAGTGACTGACCCACCTGCTTCCACAATACACCTCTTTCATCTCTTCCCCGTGGGGCAGTCAGCATAAAATTATGAAGATACAAATCAGATTAATTTGTTCAAAAGCCAACAAACAGAAATAGTACAAAAGTGTGAGTCTTAAGGCAAGGATCTCCCCAACTGTACCTGAGCTGGACACGAGGGACCCAGAAGCAGCAGGAGCAGCTAACTCAGAAGGCCCAGCCACCCAAGGCAGTCACACCACCTTGCTGCCCTGTCAGGCTGATGGCAGAGCTCCATGAGCCTACTCTCAGACAAGGTCCAGCCCTCCTCTCTGTGGCCACCAGGTAGGTAGTGCCATTTGGTCTTCCTGGAGAGTCATTAGTAGCACTGAGCAGAAAATCAGGGCCTGGTGAATCCAGGAAGGTGCAGAGACTGGGTCCAGAAGAGGGAGTGGTGAGTGTTGAGTGTTGAGTGTTATACATACTTATGAATTATGAGTGTGTTAGAATAAGCAGCACAGAGCTGCGGAAATGCCAGGGTGACGAAGATTTAATGGAGCAGTCAGACAAAGCTCTCTGAGAAGGGTCTGATCCTTAAAACAAGTGTTTGAAAACATTAGGAAGTGAGCCCGGGGGAGAACCGTTCTAGACAGAGATGATGTCAGCAAAGTCTAGAGGCAAGAGCAGGGGGGCAGGTGGAGAGAATGAGTAATGAGAGAGGCAGGAGACAAGGTCAGAGAATGCAGGAGGCTGTGAGGCAGACTGAGAAGGGCCCATGCACCATGGGGTGGACAGAAAGCCCTTGGAAAGTCACCCTGGAGGACAGACTGATTATCGACGGTAGAAGAGACATGAGGGTCAGGAAGCTATGGCAGAACCAGGCAAGAGGCCATGATGACTTGCACCAGACTAGACAAGGCAGAACTGGTGAGAGAGGCTCAGACCTCCAATAGACTTTGAAGCCGAGGCTGATAGGATTTGCTGGAGCCTGGTCTGAGGTATGAGAGGAGAAGAGACAAGGAAGGCTGTGAGGTATCTGGTCTAAACAACCGAAAGGATGGAGCTGCCATTAAGTGTGATGGGAAAAATATGGGAGGAACAGGGTAGAGTGTTGGATCAGAAGTTTAACTTTTAGACATTCAAGTGGAGACATCAGGTTGTCCCTTGTAAATATAATCTGTTCAGGGAAGAGGTCCTCACAGGAGATATAATTTTTAGATCTATCAGGAAATAGGATCATTAAAGCCACAAAGCAAGTAAGATAATTGCAGGTAGTGAAAAGTTCTTTGAGGAAAAATTGACAGAGTGTATACTAGAAGGCACTGCAGAGGAGGGGTCTGCCTAAGGAAAATGGTCAGAAGGCCTCTTTAAAGGGGTGCAAGGTAAGCTGAATCTTGAACAGTAGTAATACATGTCTACGATCTGTTTTGCAAAACTCTTGAGGATGTTAAATTTCAGAATTGGAATTTTGGGGTTTTAGAAATGGAATATAGCGCATGTGTTATACTGTATGCAACACCCTCAAGCAGGGTCTGGGCAGCACCCCATAATCTTATCCAATTTCCATAGAAAACATTTATTGCATGAAGCAGGATAAATAACTCCAATGGTCTCACGTTAGTTCAGATCACATTTTGCTACTAAATGAGTATGCAATATACCCACAATTTATTTCTACTTTTCAATGCAAGGCACTGTTTTAAGTGCTCACATACATTAATTCATCTAATCTTCATACCAGCTTGGTGAGGCAAGTGTGCTATTATTATCGCCAATTTGCAAATGAGGAAACTATGGTACACACAGACAGGTTGCCTGTGATCCTACATCTGGTCCAGCTCCCAGGTCTGCTCTCTTGCCTGCCATGGCACCAGCAAGTACAAAAGTCCTAACGTGAGAATAAGTGTAGGGTGTTGGAAGAACCGACTGGCTGGAGATGGTGAATGAGTGGGAAGTTGCACAGGGTGTGGCAGAGGGAACTGACTGAGCCCCAATCCTACAGGTTCTCCGTAGACTCCTCTGTAGGGCTAAGAATAGCATATGGCAGGTGTGTGTGTGTGTGTGTGTCTGCACCTAGAGCCTAGAACAATGTCTAGCTCATTGAAAGTACTCAACAGGCATTGGGTGTTTACCTGAACGTTATTTGTCTCACCCACTAGAACTTAATCTCCATGAGGGCAGGAACGTTCCTCTCTCTCTCAATATTGTTTTTACAAATCCTGCAATATTGTGTGGCACATATTAGCTCTCAATGAATATTATTAAAGGAGTACATGAAATAAGTCAGGAGAAAGCAATACATAGAATGTTGCTGAGGAAAACAGTCATTGCAAACCACGGACATATACATAAAAGTTTCTAGAAGGGCCTAGAGACCAGCACAACTCAGAGGTTACACTCAAGATCATTACACTTGAAAGGTGATAGTTTCATCAGATCCTTCATAAGATCTTTGAGATGTTGCTATACAAGTATTTCAAAATTGAATTTTCGTGGTCTTTGGAGAAGAGGAGAAAGATGACTAATGAGTCCCCAGCTGCAGTGGCCCAGTGGGGCTGTTTCAGGTGTGTCATTCAAGAGGCTGGACGTCTCTGCTCTGTGCCCTTGGATGCCTGTGTCTTCCAGGAACATGTATCCCCTAAAAACATTACCTCGACCTCACCTACCCTGCTTTGGCTGATTTGAACTGCTCTTTTGTGAGTTTGTGTTAGTTTTGCATGACTGTTTCTTTCTTTCCCTTTTTTACCTATCAAGTCAAGTCAATACTTTCTTTAAAACAGAGCTTATATGCCACATATAGTTAAGCCATTGTGTTCTAGGTCACTCAGGGCATCACTAGAAAATGGGGCACACTGTAACCGAGATCATTCAAGGGGTTTACACATGCTGGCAGGGGAACAACGGAGGGCAGCCCAGTAGCTGCAGGGTCTTGGGCAAGAGTACGGATGGAGGCCCACATGCCACAAATCAGAATATTTCCAAGTCACAATCTAAGTTAACATGCTATTGAATAACATTGGTTCTAGCCCCCTACCTCCATGAATAGGGTACTTGTGTAATGACCCAGAAGGTCAGATGCGCACGTAGACCATGGCTCCAGAACATGGTGGTGAGGGACAGCCAGTCAGTGCCTCTCCCGCTCTTCATCCTTCCTCCAGCTCCGTGCACACAGCAAACATCTTTGCCAGTTCTTGTCCAGATATTGCAGCCCATGCATCCAGGCTCTGTTCACATTTGCTTAAACAGCTGTCCTTTGGCCACTCTTGAGTCTAGAGGTGGGCACATCAGAGTCACAGCCCCCCACTCACTCTGAGACAGAACTGAAGAAAACACCCACACAGACTCTGGGAACCGGCCTGGGTCCATTTGGACAGGGAATTCTGGGTTCTGAGTACACAGCATGCTCCAGAAGTGGGCAGCCCAGTAAAGTTGGTCAGAGGCCCCACGTGCCTGAATTGGCTAGCACAGCAGAGCTATACCAACTCTAGGTGTGGCGGGAGGAGGGACGTAGATTATGCTGTCTTTGAGCAGGAGTGACCTTCTTTATGGAGACATAGTCATCTGCAGATGACCTGCAGGGACATAGCCTCCTGCTGATACGAGAGCTCCCTACTAGCTAGCCCTGGCCAGAATGCAGGGGGGCTTGGGAACCATGGCAATGCAGCCCACCAGGCCAGTGAGCAGGCAGAGAAGTATACAGAGTGACTCTGGAGGGGCAGAGCAAATGTCCCAGGCACAGGTCATATCAGTGAACAGTGCGGACCAAGGACCTTGACCTCATCCACAGTGAAAGCTTCACCAACACCAGAAAAGAAGGTGATAGTAACATGACATGACCTTGACTGGGTCTCAGGGTAAGTCCCAAGGAGAACCTGGGAACTACTTACCCTTTAACCTTCATGCTTTTTAAGAATTGAGCACTTGAAGCTCCTGGGAGGTGGGGAGAGGCACAAGGATGTTAGCTGCAGTATTAATGGATGCTGTCATTTGGTTAAAATAGTTGTTCATAGGGCATTGTTTAAAGTTACTTCATTTTATGACTTTTCATTATTTATAAGAACATACTATTAATTAACACAAGTAATCATCCATATCAACTGATATTTATTGTGCACCTGTTTTGTGCAAGGCACTGTGCCAAGTGAAGTCACAGTCTGTGCCGTGAGGAGCTCATAGTCTAAATGGAGAGACTTGAACCTCAGGCATGGCACTCTGAGTTTCCTATTCTCCGAATCTCTCCCCCTTTTCACTTCCCTTCCACCCCCATCTTCTTGCTTCCTCTGGGCTCTAAGAAAAAGAAAGATAGACCCAGAGAGAACCGAGAGAATCTTCTCTGTGTGAAATAGGGCAATGGGAGAGAACGGAATGGAGATTTAAAAAAAAAATGTTAGGTGGCTCAGGATGTAGAGTACCAGTGACACAGATGGGGCTTGAGGAGGAGGGGGGAGGAGGAAGAGAGAGGTAATAAAAAGACCACGAAGTAGGGAACATAAAATGTGTAGAGAGGTAAACAAAAGCATGTCTCATCTTTTACTTATGCATCATTTTTTTGAGTACTCACACACTGAATACTTTTTGTTGATTCGAAGCCATGTCTATTACTGAGCTCCATTCCGTGTGTTTGAGGGGTGATGTGCACTAACGTGTGTCTCCCATGCTGCTTATTTCTGGTCTCTTTGCACAATTATTTCATAGGCTGCTGGAAGCAATCTTATTTTTTTAAAACTAAGGTAATGAGAGTGAGGCATTTGCCTTGGGTGTCAAAAACTCAGTAGCCAAGACAATTAATATTTAATGTAGTAGTTAAAAAATCAAAATTAATGCCAAAAAAATCCATAAAGAACAAAATATCAAGAATTTAACTAAAGGCAGGATCAATATCCTCGAGCTGAAACCACAGAACATTTATGTTCCTATCCATGGTGAAATTCCTATGGGTTCCGTATAATCAAGGACAAACAACGGAAAGGATGTATGGAAAGACGCCAGCCAGGGCAGCCGTGATTGTTCATGATGTGCTCCATTGTGCAGGCTGTTGCAGCAGCTGCTCTGAGCGCTCTGGCTGCTTTAGAATGATCCTGTGGTGGATCCGTGTTGCCATCTAGTGGTCAGATGTGAGATAAGCCTCCTCACCTCTGGAATCTCTTGGAATACGACTAAGCCTGAAAAGATTCGGGGCAAAGAGGTAGACAATGTCAGAAACTCTCTGGATCAACAGGTGTTGGAGTTGTGCTCAAGTTCAACCCATTGTCTGGTACTCTGTTTTTGTTTGTTTGTTTGTTTTTTTCCCTTTACCATTACAAATTGAATTCCTCCTCTATTCTGGGAGTGTGCAGGATGCCGGGTATGGAATGGCGAATAAACGTGGCAGGGTATTCGTCTCAGGACAGCTCTTTTAAGGAGTCTGAGCAGGAAAGGACTGCATAATTCATATACCAGCCTATTTTATTAAAAACACAAACAAACAAACAAACAAACAAACATAAAAAGAAGCCTAGAGAGAGTTGTAGAGAGTGAGTGATTTATTTGTCTAAAGCCACAAACTGGCTAGGAGAGTCAGACCTAGAATTCAGCTGGGCACACTTGCCACTGGATGCTGTTTTCCTTCCTACCTTGGAAGAAAGTTGTCCTGAAGGCGCATATTAAAGCTCCACCTCTTACGTTCTTTGTGGGAGGAGTAAGTGGAGCATATTTCAGAAATGGGTTAGGGAAGGAAGCCAGCTGCATTTCTGCAAATCGTTAACTTAAATCAATGAGTTCTGCTGAGAAACATGCTCCATGTGTACCCTCAAATCAAGATGATACAAAATTTACCAGTCATGTTTGTTAAAAGTAATTTATTTAACTAACTCTGGAAAAAGAGAATCTATAACCCCTTGTCCTTGCGCTAACAACTACTCATTCTCTTCTTTCACAACTAAGATGCTCCCCACTTCAAGTGTCAAAAAGACTGGCTGGCTTTGGGAGATCACTATGCAGCCTTCCATCTACCAACCTCTTGAAAAAACTTCATTTTTCTCGGTGTAGGGTACTAAATGTTCACTAACAATTCTTCTTATATTGATGCTTCGTGTTCAAGATAAAATAATAAACTCTGATAGAGCAAAACAGGCTGATTAAGACTAAGTTGCATACACATTTAATATATAATGTATTCAATTTTTATTGTGAAAATTTCAAACACGCACAAATATAGAGCTTGCAACGAACCCCAAAATATTCATCTCCCCATTTAGCATTAGCATCACTCATATAGCAAGATTCTGCCCTATTTAATTCATCTTTCTTTCTTTTTTTTTTCCTGAAGAATTTAAACAAATCCCAGACATTTTACTTTGTTAAAAACAAAATTCAACCAAGTAAATTCAAAGGTGAAATTGGCTTTATGAATTGGGCAACATCCCATCTAGCAATTAGAAGCTCCCAGGAAAGGTTTTTATAGGCAGAAAGAGGGTGGAGTAAGAAGGTACTAGCAAAAAACAAGAAAGGATTAATTTAGGGCAGGATATCTTCTTTGGTGGGGAGGGGAAGGGAACAAACCATGGGGCATGGGTGTAACCATGCGGATGACCTCACTAGTGCTAATCAGGAAGTTTCAGACTGACTGTTTAAAGGTCATGGTCCTGGGATAGGTTGAAAACTGCAATTAAGTCTTGATTTGCTCTTCTAGGGGCAAATGAGTCTATTTTTGGCCTGTTACTTCTTTTATAAAACAACTTTGATACATATTATTAGGAATTCCTTCAAAATAGGACATTTTCTTACTATGATGCCATTATCATACCTAATACAGTTAACAATAATTCCTGAGTATCATCCAATATTCAGTCCATGATCAAATTTCCTCAGATAACTGGAAACTATCTTTTCTCCTACTAGGGGGTTCAAATCTTGACTCAAACGAGGTCTGAACATTACATTTGATTGTTATGTCTCTCAAATCTCTTTCAGTCTAGACGATCCTCTCTCTCCCTTCCCCCTGCCATTACCTTATAAAAACCAGATCAGACATCCTGAAGAACGTCCCCACTCTAAATTTGTCTGTTTCTTTCCTGTGGTGGCTTGTAGCTCATTCCACTACCTACCATAATGACTGTGAATGAATGCTAGCTGAAGATACTTGGTTATATTCAAGTCCCATTCCCCCCTCCCTTTTTTGTAAGCATACTTTAGATGTGGGCTGTGTGCCTCATACAGAAACATATCACAAGGCTCACAGTGGCTGGGTATTTCAGTTCTGTGGTGTATATGTATTCTTCGAAAATTAGATTAAATATTTCAAACAGAAATTTGGAAAGACTAGTACAACACATATATTCTTCATCTAGTTTCATGTGTGGTGACATCAATCATTAAATTTTCACCTTTTTGCTTTCTCTTTTCACCCCTAAGGAATTATAATATTATCATTGTCTCCAATAAATTTAACAGCGATACAGCAATATTACCCTATATACGGTCCAATTAAAAATTTCTCTAATTATGTCAATAATGGCTTTTCTTTTTTTTTTTTGAATACAGGACCAATCAAGGGTCCTGTATACACTGAACAATTTTGTCTCCTATGTCTCCTTCACCATTTCCCTTGCCTCTTTTTGCCACAGCATTGCTATTTTTGAAGAGCCCAGGCCAATCGTCTTATAGAATTCCTTTTGATTAGATTCAGGTTAAGCATTGGGGCAAGAATAATTATGTGAGTGATGTAGCACCCTTTTCACTGATTGCTGGAGACCCAGGACAGCTAGTGCTATAGTTCCAGTTCTGGTCGGAAGGCCTGAGAACGAGAAGAGCTGGTGACATGAAGTTTTACATTTAAGGCCAATGGACTTGAGGCCCAAGATAAACCAATTTTTCAGTTTGAGTCCGAAGGCAGGAAAAGACCAGTGTCCTAAGTCAGTAATTGGGCAGATAGAGTTTCCCCTATCTGAGTGAAGATGAACTTTTTTGTTCTGGTCAGGCAGGCGTCGATGAATGCCATCACCCTTGTTAGGGAGAGCAATCTACTTTCTCAGTCTACAAATTCAAATGTTAATCTCATGTCTACAAATTCAAACGTTAATCTCATGAAAAAGTACCCTCACAGACATACCCAAAATAATGTTTGACTAGGCATCTGGGCACCCTGTGGCCCAGTCAAGTTGACACATAAAATTAACCAGTGCACTGGTGTCCACCAACTTTCTCCACACACAGGTGCTTTTCCTAGGTGGGAATGAACGAGGATTCTGCGTGGCGATACTCTGGGACTGTGAATATCCTGCTCCCAGCAATGTTTTACCTAGTGGAGTTATAGATTTTTAAACTGCCAAAAGGTGCTGCATAGCGCTAAGGATCATTGAAAAGATGAAGATAACTTTCTTCAATGTCAAGAACTTCTGGCAGACTTGGGTTCAAGTCAAGGTCCAGATTAGAAAGGTAAGGGTCACAGATAGGGAGCGACAGTCTCTGGCACAAGGCTGTCCTGGCCAGAAGTAAGTGCTCATGTATACTCAGAGTCAGGCAAAAATTAGGGGGAACTCCTGACTTTCCCCAAAGGCAAGGGAGTCAGGGCCTCCTGAGGAGAAGGGAGGAGGGAGTGATGACTCTGGCACAGAGGAGCCTGGATGGTGCATGAAGTTTCTGTTTTAGTTTAGAGAACTCAGGGACCATCCCTGGGGAAAGGATTGTCTCACTTGTTGCATGGTGATACCTTGTTTGCCGACAAGTGCATTACACTGCGTGATCTGGGCTTCCCATCTCTGGCGCCCCATGCGTGGAGCCTGGTAGGCAGGCAGGTCCTGTGGCAGGACGGCAGGGGCCAGGAATCACCTCCTCACTCTGTTGTAATTGCTCGTGGGCCCTGTAATGGAGCACCAACAGCATCACCTTGCCTCTTCTGGGTAGTAGAAGCCCCTCTTATGAAATAAATTTCTCTTCAGTATTCTTGCACTCAATTAAAGCTTTGTTGTTGTTACTGATGTTTTAAGCCACTATATAGGATTTTTTAACCAATCAATGTCCCTTGCACATTACTTTATGGTCTTCTAAATACTTATTTCATCTTAGGAGTTTTACTATCCTTTTCCCCCTTATTACCTCACCTTCACTGCTATAGCTTCTAACCATCTTAAATTGTATAGCATTTTATATTTTTAAAAGAGGAATTCTATACTCTTTAATTTTATCCTCACAACAAGGAGATATTGTTGCCAATTTATTTTTCATAAACTGAGGCAAAGGCAAATAAAGGACTCACTGAGAATCCCAGAGCAACAGTTACGTGTCCTAACTAGTCATCTAGTGAGAGGGACCCTTGCACAGCGGTCTTGGGCCACAGCAGTGTTTCTGAAGGGAACCTCATGCTTTGTTGCTGCACATGTTACAGACCATGACTTTCATTATAACCTTAATGTAAGCTTAAGAGGACTCAGTTACTTTTCCCAGCAACATCTATTTCATGTGGGCATTTTCACAAGTTCAGTCACCTCTATCTCCTCCTCAGACAAGGAAACAAAACAAAAACAGCTTTGCTATGTCCTTTTATTGCTCTAAAAAGTGTCGATTTGGGAAGCATTGGAAAGAGAATCCGTGGTAAGATCAATCCCAGGTGACTTGGCTCATAAACGCAGAGGTACAAGAGGTTCCAGCCAATTTATGGAAGACTTCATCTTGAAGAACAGAATTAAGTTTATCAAAATGAGTTACATTTAATGTAATGCAAGTAAAGATCGCAACTCTACATTAGTTTTAGGATGAACAAAGAGCAGGTAGATTTTTCTCCATCAAAGAGCTTTTTGAATGTGGAAGGTACATAAAATCTCTTTGCGTAGTACTTTATTAATATTAACTACCTATCAAACTATTAGCATTCTAAGAAGTAAAATATTTACATGCTACTTATAATATTTATTAAAAAATAAATTTTCCATAACATTTAAATAATACTTGTACATTTAATAAACAATTAATTAAAATCACAAGTTTAACAGGATTTACCTTAAAAGATTGAAAACCCTTAAAAACAAACCAAACACAAACAAGGTTGAGTACTAACCATTCACATGGTTGAGTACTGATCACCATCCTTCAATTATGATCCATTGGCCTAGTCTGTTAGCACCATTACAAATGTGTCATCCTTATTGGTGTTTTACAGTAATTTGCAGGCTATCTAAAGGTTTTTGCTCTTAGGAGATGAGAAAGTCATTCTGCTTCATGAGCTCTCCTCTTTGGACCATCTTTCTGTTCTATCATTTTGCAGAACACTGCTGAAAATTCCTTCTCTTCAGTTATTTTGTATGACCATCAGAAGTGGTAAAAAGTGAGTCCCCAGGATACCAATTAGCATGGTTCTGAGTAGAGTTCCTTCTATTTACATATTAGCTCAATTTATTCCCAATTCCCAATTATTTTCCTCACTCTTCTTTTCTATTTATCCAGAGCATAGATTTTTCTAAACTAAACTAATGTAGCAGCCAAATCTCCATGCATGTGTGTGTGTGTGTGTGTGTGTGTGTGTGTGTGTGTGTGTGTATGTATGTATATGGTGCACTGATACACATATAGGGATATATACACATACATGTCCCTTCCTTAAGAAAATTATGACAAACATAAATCCTGTTTTCATCCTTTTGTTGTATTACAACTTCCTTTTTGTACTTTTTAACTTTTTTCCTTTACCTCCGATTTTGAACTTATGAGATTTTATAAATCTAATCATTATAATTAATCATAATACCAAAAGCAATTTTTATTATTTGAATTATTACAACTTTTCAGTGAGAACCTCTCAAATGGAATCCTTTGATCTTTTGTCATTGTCCCTATCATTCGTAGCATTATCATTGTTTTCTGATAGCCACAGAATGATCCCGACCAATCCTGAGTGTTTTCTTTTAGTCCATCAACTCTGACTCCCTCTTCTGTCCCTCTTAGCCATCTACTGTGCTCCCTGATTACCCTGTGGCCGTAGGCTGTCCCACTCTACTCGCTGGGTGTCCAGCCACCTTCCAAGGCAGCATGTGAAGTAGCTTTGCCTGCAACTTAGGCCGATCTCCACAGTCACCTCCACTAGCATCTTCTGCAGGACTTGCATTCCCCTTTGCAGCCAATTTGCAGTGTTTCAGCTCTGTATTGTTAACCATTGATAACAGCAGATTATCTGGAGAAAAACTCACAAAGACTTGACTTTATGTGTTGGATGGATCCAGCCAGGAAGGCCATTGGAGTGGGCATGCATCTTTGTTAGTGGTTAGCTTATGAGTAAATATTTAATGTTATGATGACTTTGGTTTTCCTAAGCAATATGGCAACTTCAAGAAAATGCACAATTAATGCTTAGATAACAAATATCTGTTATAGTAAATAAATCTGGTGGATTAAATTCCAAGATGACCAACCTAACCCATTATTCAAAATATGTCCTAGAAAAACTTTGTTTCTTTCATCATTTCATTATAATGTTGATGACATGCTGTAGGAACTTAGCTCTTGTTTATTTTAATTAGCCTGTGTTAAAACTGGCTTCGTTATGTGTCATTTTACTTAAAGCTGCAGAACCTATAGGCAACATTAAGTGAGGATTTACTTTATAAAATTAATAATCAACCTGATTAGCCATCTGGAAGAGCTGAAGAGCACTTTTGGTCTTCTCTCTGAGACTAGAGACTGCCCAGGCTGTGAGCTTGGAAAGCTCACAAGCTTCTTGGGCTTCTCTGTTTAGATCTCGTCTCTTCCTGCTGGTGGCGCTCATCCTTTACTAGGAAGGTAACTCTCTACCTCTCGATCTCTCAAAGACATGACTCACCAAGTCAGATGCCAACAACAGGGGCTATGGATTTTTTTTGCCTCCTGATATTGAAACAGGCTTAATGCTAGTCATTACACAGAGTCTTACATATTTGCATCATAAAAGGTAAATTGGGAGGCTGATTTCCATGAGACAAAGTAGTGGGAACAGGCCATTTTAATTAACAGAAAGGCTGGTGGACAGGAATTTTTGCTTTTAATTAGAAAGTTCTTGTGAATTTGATGGCCAGAATGATTGGCAGGGTCTATGGCCAAACCACCCTGAATGCACCTGATCTTGCCAGAATGATTGACAGGGACAGAGGTCCAAGAGAAGACTCAACCCAGAGCTCTGGTGACCACGTTCTTGTCTCATGCCAGAGAAGAAATTCAAGGGCAAGATGAACACTGAGCAGGAAAGTGCAAGGTTTATTAAAGCAAAACTACACACTTAAGAAGGAAATGTGAGCAGATCAAAGAATGAGTTGTGTGGAGGCTGTCTGGATTATGAGTTTTTATTTTCTTGGGGGCAGGGCCTGGAGATGTAGTACTGACGTAGCCTCGTTGTCTGCTTTTAGTGGGGAACTTGGTTTTCTGCTCTTTCTTTCTCATTTGGTATTTCAAGAACTGCCATAGTGTCAGGTGCATGATGGGAACTGTGATATTTGCAATGCAGATGATATTATAATGATATTATGATTAGCCAAAACTGAACAAAAGATAAAGGAAAAATTCTGGAGCCTTATCTTAGAGGGGAGGGCTGGTACCAAGGCTGTCTATCCTGCTTCCCAGTTTTGGCTTGTCTCTCCCTGCTGGAGTTAAAACAAGGAGAGGGCTGCACAAAGGTCAAGAAAATTCCAGAGCCTCATCCAGGAAGGGAGGGAGCATCCCAAAGCTATCTATCCTGCCTCAGATTCTAGTGTAAGGTTGCTTTCCTTGGTAGTAAGCTTAGGGGTTTGATAATCTGAGGAAAAACTGGGCTGCACCCCAGTTCTAGAGTTCCTAGAGAGAGAACACATTCCCTCCGTGGAGATTTTGTGTTCTTCTATAACTCATGGTAAAGTAGTTCCCTGTGGATTCCTTCTTTGCCAAGCATTTCCAAACTCTGCATCCCATTGGTTTTACCCTAATTGTTTCTTATTTAAGATATAAGAAAATGGAATCCTTATGTACCATATTCTATAAATTTAACTACTAAAGATGTTGTTTCATAAGAGCCTTTTGAAGTCCAAGAAAACGTTGGAATAATTTTTATTAGACTTTACAAATCTTTCTTCTTAGGGACAGAAAGTTCCATTTTGCCAAGAATAAATGAACTCAAATAGCAAAGGGATTGGTCTTGACTCGAGATGCCAAACCCACAGTGTTTCAGTGGCTTCCTCACTTGGCCAAGTGCATTTTTCAAGCCTGAGAGTCCGCACTGGTATCTAAAATTTCGGATGAACATGTTAGTACTTATAAATAATTATTTTAGTATGCCAGTTTTGCTTAATGTAAAAAGTTTTGCTTTTTTTTTGAACCACTTTAATTCTACAGTCAAGGAAGAGAGAGATTATTGATTTTACAACTAATCCCTTTATTAGGATTTGTTAAAGTTACATAAAAATATTGAATTTAATTTCCTCTTTGATATTTCCTTGAATGTTCTTACTTTTTTCCTTCATACTAAAGATAATTTAATGCTTTTTTTCATGATCGGATTCTAAAGAATTTTCTAGAAGTGTTTTATAAAAGAAAAATTATGGTAAACAACATAACTAATGTTGGCAGCCATGAAAAATGTATGGAAACTTCAAGGAAAGTATCATATGGTGTCATATGAGGGCTCATCATTCTCAAAGAAATTTTTTCTAAAATGAGTATAAAATAAAATTAATAGCAAATTCTTTTACCCTTGTAAGACAAGCTCTTGATTAAGAAAAAAACTCATTCCTCAGTTACCTCTTTTCTCTACTTGTTGACATTTCATTTCCCATCAGTACAAGCTTCTATGGTTGTATCTGCTTATTCTTTGTCTTTTCCCACTAGTCTTGAACTTCCACCATTCATTCTATTTCATTCTTGCTTATTATTATTTTTTGTTATTATTATTATTTGATTATCTTTATCCTCATCCTCATCCTCATCCTCATCATCGTTACCCTGTCCATCAGTTCACACTATCCTGCCCCCTTTACCCTGTCCTCTTCCACATCCCATTGTTACCCCATCTCTTTTCAGCCCTACACATTCCTCAGGGTCCTTGTCCCAGGCAAACAGTCACCAGATCACTAGCTCCAGGGTTCCTGACCACCCCTTAAAGAAAGATGTGAAATATTTCCTTTAGCTCTAGGCAGAGGTATGCACAGACCCCTTCCCCACGCCCTGCAGCACTACCCGCCTCATCTCCCAGCAGTCAGGACAAGCTTGCACTGGCATTCGGCATCCAGAGCATTAAATCCACTTCTCTTTGGCAGTCATTCTGGGAGGGCCATCTGTGTGTTAGGCATGGGGTCTACATGCTTTGTAGGCAAAGATAAGTGAAAAGGGACGGACCACTGTAACAGGGTACAATGTGAAGAAAACTCCTGGAGGAGGCAGTGATAAATACTGCTGCAGGGGAAAGGAGGGAAAGCTTCCCAGAGGGTCATGTTCAGCCCGGATAGGCCCTAAGTACCCTGAACAAGGAGCTAGGACCTGCTGTTCTGGGAAAGCAGGAGTTAGAGGATTAAAGAGTAACAACCATCTCCAGGCCGGAATAAAACTGTGCCCTGCGATTATCTAACTCGACAGCACTTGCACTTACTGCTCCCCACTGGAAGCTACGATGGATGTTTGGGTGGCTCCTTCCACTTATCAAGATGCTGACATCCACCCCTGCTGTCGCCCCTCTGTCATTCCTCAGTCTTTAGCCCCTCCCTTGGCAGTCACCTCCCTTGAGGCCAGAATCTCGTCCCTTTCTTGCATCTTTCCCAGCAGTCCAGGCACCACCCTTTCTCCAGAGAAACTGCAGCTTGTCACTCTCTCGCTTCAGACCTTTGGGAGGCTGTCTCCATGCCTCCTCTTTGCCACGGCATTCTTTCACTACCTCATTAGTCATATGTCTTCAGCCACACCATTGTTCCACCCTGCCTTTGCATAAGTGGCTGCTCTTCCGAATGCTCTTCTCCCCTGGTGTGTTCAACAGCTTGTCTATCCAATCCTGGCCTTTCTTTATTCCACTGAGCAGACAACACTATGGGGGAGGGTTCTCCTGAGAGCTGCTTCTCAGCTGGGGGAAGCACATGACCTGCCTGACCCCACAGTGGCCTGGAGAACAGAAGGAAAAGGCTTCCTGTATCAAGCCGGCCTGGGAACTCCAGGAACACAACAGCTGTGCTTCCCTCCCTCCCACTTCAGCCCTCTTCCCCCCACACCCTTGACCTTGTGCCACCAGAGAGGGGTCTTGCTACCCTGACACAACTGGTA
>CM053503.1:142139264-142201475 GCA_028627145.1 Eidolon dupreanum
ACTCAGTTTGCCTTTGGAGTTAAGTTTAGTGAATTCGCTTGGGGAGTTTAATGATGGCTTCAGGAGAAATAAAGCCCACGCCCCAGATGCACATGGTTATATATCTGAGTACAGTGTAAATATAAATTGGGTGGTTAGATTCCGATGTATGCTATTTGAACTAAATTTTAGTAATGAGAAATAGGGAAAGGCTCAGATGGTTTGTGGTATAGATACAAATTCATATTTTATAGTATGTACACTAAACAAGGACATAAGCAGGGTGGATGCCTTATTAGATCTGAATTGGGGAAATTAACTTTAATGTGCAATGTCACCTTCTGTACTGTAATTGTCAACATGCTGAACTAGTCTGCATGAGGTCATGTTTTGGCAATTTGCTTACATCCGTTCATCTTTTTGATGGGAATAACAATGGTGGTCTTAACAATTGGTATCTCAGACAAAACTGTACAGATGTAGTCATTGTAGATAACATACTGTATGGTTTAATTTGTAAAAATGTTTTGCATAATATTTTGTGTTGGAAATCTGAGTAAAAATTCATAATTTTAGAAGAGTTTTTGGAGAAGCATTTTAAAACTAAAAATGTGAAGAATTAATAAATCCATATAAATATCTATTATCTATGAAGTAGAAGAATAAGCTTTATATAGTCTATCATCATCTACAGAGAAGACGGCTCAAATACTCAGAGAATCAAATGGACAGAGGAATGTTTTTTGAACTTTGAAAACATAATACATATTTTAATGGAGTAGTATTTTTTATAACTGGTAAATTCATATACAGAAGGGGAGTTCGATTTTTGTCGAGTGTTCTCTTGTAATTTTGAAGGATTGAATCAAACAGGCTGTGAGAGGAATTGCTCAAAAATTCCTTGAACCAACCCGTCCCAAAGTGGACACAAGAGGGCGCCAAGCCTCTATGTGAAACCTGCAGTAGCTGAGGGAAATTTAATGGACGACATAAACTGGCACTTAAAAATGAAGCCATGTTTATTTTATTCTGGGTAATATATTATGCACCTGCTTGTTTTATTTTTGAGACTGATTCGTGTCAAATGACTTTCCAGAAATATGACACATGTACTGTATCCAGGCAGAACTAATCTTTCAACATATAAGTAGTATTTTGTACAAATTATATTTCATGATATAATAAAGTTTTACTTTATTGTACTCACTCTAGAGGGAATTAAGAGAATGTAACAAGTTGTTGTATGCTTTTTAAAGCATTTTTTTCTTTGTAAGTCTCTAAGAGATAGTTATTGGTCATGGGCTATTAACTACACACACACACACACACACATGCACACAGACACACACACCACCATACCACACACAGCACACACAAACTTCTTTGTTAGAGGCAAAGTGTAGTGAATCTTTGTTCAGAGGGCTCAGGGGATAATTTAGGGCTGAGAATTCTGGGAAAAAGAGGACATAAATGATATCTGAAGTGACTGGCGTTTGCAGTAGATGAGGAAGAAAAATTAGGGCATTTTTGCCAGGTTAATACTTGGCTGGCATGTAAGTTGCAAGGGCTGCCATACCAAAAGACCACACACTGAGCAGCTCAAACAACAATTTATTTTCTGACAATTCTGGAAGCTGGAAGTCCTAGATCAAATGTTGGCAGCGTTGGTTTCTCTGAGGCCCCTCTCCTTGGCTTGCAGGTAGCCCTCTTCTCTGTGTCCTCACGTGGCACTCAGCCTGTGTGCACTCAGCCCTGGCGTCATTTTGTGCCCAAATTTCTTCTTCTTAGGAGGACATCAGTCAGATTGGATTAGGGTTAGCCTTCTTATTTTAACTTAGCTACCTTTTTAAAGGCCTTATCCCCAACTGCAGTCACATTCTTGGGTATTGAGGGTTAGAGCATTAACACATGTATTTGGGAAGACCCAGTTCAGCCCATAGCAACTTAGTTCATTTGTGTAAATTTAATATGGAGGGAGTAATGGTCTGCCTTCTGTCTGAGGTTATTGACCAGCATCAAGTGAAACCACTACAATACTCTACACACGTCAGATGCTCAATATACATTTGTTGAATAAGTGAATTTCTGCCTTGAAAGGCTACACATTTTACTCTGCTCAGGCTTGCCTGAAATCTCCAAATGCCTGACAGGTAGTAATTAACTGCTGAAAGAAAGGCATAAATACTTCCTTTTAAACATTGACATTATGTCCATTTGGTGAAAGAAAAGCATAGAGACAAATAAAGAGAGTTCAGGAAATGCTAAAATTTCTTTGAAATAATTTCATTGAAAATTAACAAGTCGATTATTGTGAAAACAGATTCCAATTTACACATAATGGCCAATCATCTAGCTTTCCTGGCCTTTGATGAAACCCTTCCTACTCAGAGCGATCTGCTTTTTACCCCACCATAGTGGTTCTCGAGGGCTTCCTAGGTTAATTTGCCTTTCAGACTTCAACTGCTTAAAGATAATACGTTTAACTCAATTAGAAGCATTCGTCTGGTTCACAGTGCAGTTTCCTCTGCCCTGGCAGCCCTGCCCCAACACTCTTGCTATGGTGCCCACTCTTTATCTGAGGTGCTTTGCAATTGGACAACGGCCCAGTATCTCCGAAACTCGAGCAGAGAGGCCAGAGGGGCAGAAATCAGGGACTCCCGTTTCCAATAGGTGTTCTGCTGTTTCAGAAAGGATTTCTCGCCACATGGACACTAGGTGAAGTCTTCTTGGTGGACTAGTTGTAAGTGAGTCAGAGGCTGGCCTCTGGGACAGCTTCCAACCACACTGCTTTGCAAGAACCATTTTTTTTTAGGGCCCATGGACAGCAGGTTTATGGCTATGCTTGCCCAGGCTCTAAGCGCCTGACTGGGGGCACAGGAGGGTGTGAAGATCCTCACCTTGGTTGCCACTTACAGTAACATTCCCTCCCTTAAAGCATGTTTCTGTTTGTCTAAACAGCCGAGGGATTATCTGTAATGTTCTAAATCTCATGTTGTTCTTTAATTGGGGAAAGTGGGCTAAACAGTAGTCCCCAATCTTTTTGGCACCAGGGATCGGTGCTCCTATGAGAACCTGAGATCTGAGGTGGAGCTGAGGTGGTGATGCTAGTGCTGGGGAGCAGCTGCAAAAGCAGATGAAGCTTGGCTCACTAACCCACTGCTCACCTCCTGCTGTGCTGCCCGGTTTCTAACAGGCCACAGAGGGTAGGGTCCTCTCGGCCAGGGATTGGGGATTCTCGGGCTAAAAGATATGGTGTGTATTTGACTTCAGATTTAAAAGGAGCACATCATCCTTCAAGCCTTTAACATTCCCCTAACCTTTCAAAAGAGATCACTTCTTCCTCTTGCCTCTTGGACATCCCTTCTTCAAGGTGCTGTGATAAAGTTCTTGATACTTTCTTTCACAAAAGACTTTTAAAAAATCCTTTATGCTGGCAGGGAATTAACTCATGAATAAATGGATAATAATAACGGGTGACATTTTTGGAGCACCGACTATTTGGCAGGCACTGAGCTGAGGGATTTGCCTGCATTATCTCACTTGATTCTCTCAACAGCCTTGTGATAAAGCCCACTTCGCAAACCAGGAAGCTAAAGCTGAGGGAGTTGAGTAGCTTGTCCCAGGTCAAGGGTTAGGAAGCAGAAACATTAGACTCCGTGGTCCAGAAGAAGGAAAATGGGTTTGGAATCAAACCCCGTGACACTGAAACACACACAAAGGTGGAAGGTAAAAAAGCTAACATTTATTACTTCTACCTTAACAATGGTGTCTTAGGACCTACTTAGCACCCCTGAGTTTGACAAAAGGGGCTAAATCTGCCTATGGGGAGATTTTTGATTTGGTTCAGTTCTTTCCAAACTCTGCGCACATTGGCGAGATCTGAGGATCTGTAACATAAGAATGCCTGCAAAGACCACCAGGGAGTCATATTAAGTGGTTAGCATGGGTGCTAACTGGGCGTCAGGAAGTATGAAAGCTCCGCAACTGAATCTAATGTGTAATCAAAGTTTGGAAACCACTGGTCTAGTTGAAGAGTGAAGCTATAATATATTGAATGTGAAGCAGGAGATAAGCACATAAGTGACATGGCATGGCTGAGTTATAATTTCCACAAGAATTTTCATAATTCCTTTACAGTTGAAGTCAGGTCAGCGGACCCTCAAATCTGCTTTTTTGTGTTTGTCCCTCATTTTGGTCTGTATAGAACATTCCTTTGATTCATGAAAGCCTCAGGAACAATTGGTGTATTGGTTGTTTTTTACTAGCTGAGGTTAACTAGAGTCTCTCAGTCTGGGCTCTGAGGCCCGGTTTTCTCTCCTCTCCACCCCAACCCCTCATTTCTACTCTCAGTACACCTCACCTCTGTTCCCTGTGCAAGCCTTTGTCTTTTATTTTAAGTTGTTTCTTTTTCTCCCACTTAAATTTTCTCAACATTTACAACTCATCATCTGTCACTCATCTATCTCCCTGATTAAAATTTGACAAGCTTAGTACTTTAAAAAAACAACTTTTTTTTTTTATAGAAGAACAAAAGCTCAAGTGTCTTTTGTGTACTCATTTGGTTAGCAAATTTACACATGCTCTACCCTCCTTTCTATAAAATTGTATTTCATTCACTCGTGCCATTTCCTGTGCCCCTGTTCAGACCTGGTCACCTAATTATTTTTTAACCAGAATCTGTTGATTACCTTGTCCAAAGCACAGCTATTCCTTTTTGTATGGTAGTATTATTATGAAGATATAGAATTTTCCTTGCATGTAACCATTATTCCATTTGGTGTTTAACTCTGCTGAACATATTGAAAGGTTAAAAGAGACATTACTATTTTGATTATTTATCCCTTGCCGAATGTACATGAAAAGATGTAGCTTTTCTTTCAACGTTCATCAACAGAAGCTAGCATTTTATGGCAATAGAGATTTTTAAAGCAATTATAGATATTCATATACAATTTACTGATTGTTAGATTTTACTGATTTGAACAACGTTTGAAAAATATAAGGGTGGTTTAAATGAGGAGCAATGACAATATAGGGGAAAAAGAATACTAGAAAAGTAAAAATTAAAATATGAAATGAATTCCCAACAAATGTCACTTACAAAACTGGAGAGATCAAATACAGCAAAAGCAGCAGAGACACATACATAGAACTAGGTATAGAGCAACGATTCTTATTAGGATACTATAAGTAGGTAGGCATAGGCTAAGGTTAAGGTAAACTACCAGAAATTAAAGATTAGAACGGGAGAGTGGGAAATAGAAAATTTAAAAAATTTAGCAGCTGGAGACAATCAAAGAGGTTTCTACTTATGAAGGTGTATGTGTCAAAGGAAATTGTCCCAGTACTAGTTATAAAGGCACAATGTCACACTTATTAATAAAGAGTGCTGTATTTGAAAATCTGGCTGAAGATTATTCATTATCCAAATAACGAACTTCCAGCAGTTTGATAAAAAGAACACAGGACTGGCTTTATTCACAGAGCCAGAAGATGGCACTATTGTCAATGTCTGCAGGAAAAACACCCCTAGGTCTGGAGAGCTGATGAGGGGCAGAGTGTGTCTGGCTGGTGTCTGTACGGTTCGGCCCAACAGAATGCACTTAAAGGAGGATTATGTGTAGGTTTTTTGTTATCTGGGTTTTTGTTAAGCACAACAAAATATTCCAAAGCAATTTGAAACTTAAGGAAGGTGTTACAGGGTAGATGGTTTAAGTCCATATGCTTGCTGCTTACCTTATGGCCAGTGTAGTTACATCTTTACATTGACACTCTACTTTAGCTGGGTTTTTGGTTCATCTTTCCTATAATGGCAAAATCTATTTCTAGCTGATTAAGGATAGACTAATTATATTACAGCTCTAAGTTTGCATTATTGGAAATCTATAGAAATATTTGTGTTGCTACTGTTTCAGGATGTTATAAACATCTGGTCTGGTTGGATATCATCATAGTTTCTAGCTGTGATTACTTACCTGACTGTGGTAAGATGTATTATCATTATGTTTTGGACAAAACGTTATACAAGAAAAAATTTTGATATCATTTAAAATAAATCTGAAATGAAACATGACTCACTATTGCAATTCTTTTGCATTAATACATTTCTTGGTTTGTTCTTTTTGGAATTTTAAAATATTAAATGAGTATCAAGCAAGTTAGACTGGAGGATAATTCCTGGACTTAAAAGGGCAACAAGAGTGAAATTCTCACACTAAATCTTTCCTTTTAATTGTGTGTATACGTGTGTATACATGTGTGTGTGTGTATGTGTGTGTGTGTGTGAGAGAGAGAGAGAGAGAGAGAGAGAGAGAGAGAGAGAGAGAGAGAGAAGGACATGGTGAGGAGAAAAAATGGAAAGACATTTTGGCTTTGGCTTTTTTAATTTCATATACTAAATACTGAATTTAATCACTTTCTGTATAAGACTCTAAAGCTACATTTTTAAAAATCACATAATGTTTAAAAAATAACTTAGAAGAAGATAATTAAAAATTGATCAATAATTGAAAATAAGGATACATTCTGCCATGGGATAGCCTTTTTAAAACTGCATTTGGTATTCTATTAAATAATTAACCCAGGTAAATTTCCTGCATTTATTCACACAGGTGGGTACATTTCATGGCATTCCATATGACTGAGACTTCTAAAAGCAAAAACATGACATTTTTGGTTAATAATTATTTCAGCAACATTTCCCGAGCATCTTTTATATCATAAACATCGTGGATCCTGATCCAGCTCTTCTGGATTCCATAATAACAGATGGATTGCGAGACTGTTTACTGCTGCTTCCCACAAACTTCCTCTTTGTAAACTACTATATTATTTATGAATCAGAAAAGTTTCAAAGAAGCCTCCTATCTGATTACTGCTTACTGATGAACTTGCATCAGAGAAACTTTTAGTCCAATTACACCAGTTTGTTATAAAGAACTGTTATTATTCCAAAGTCTGAATTTGTTAACTGGTTACTGTGCCTGTTTCTCTGTGCCATTTACTCACAAAGACCTTGTCTGAAGGACCGTATTAACTCCATCCACAGGAAACCAGGAATAGTGAATGTATCGGCACTGAAAAATTACAGTATGCTAGTAATAAAAAAGTGTTTCGTAAGTACTATTACTACATCAGATGCTTTGAGATATATTTAAAAATGTACTTTAGAAAATACTGCAAATAATTTTGGTTTTAAATTGGTTTATATTTATCCCTGTGGATAACTGTATCTAGTTTATGGAATAATGGAGTAACAAACGTTTATAGACAATTTACAGACATTTCTGGTCACTGACCTTGACACGTAGAATTGTTGGTTTGAATGTCAGGCACAAATAAGTGCAGAAAGAGAATGAAGCTAAAATGTATCTCTTTAAAGTTTATTTGATCCATCTTGATTTTATAGTTTACTTTAGCAATAGAAGCAATTTTCTTTGTGCATGTGTGTGAAGTGGGCACAAAGATATCCTTACTCACAGGATTTTAATTAGACACAGAGAGGACAAGACAAAACCAAACAAAGCAAAAATCTTCACTAAAATAAAAGCCTATGAAAAAAATCCTAACCTTTTCTTAAAATTTCCATCCTCTGTGCTGCATAACAATATACAACATGATTATGATTAATTCATCATGACCTTGATAAGAAACACATTTACAGAGAAGTGTCATAAATTACAATGGTTCTAGGGCTAAAACGTGTGTGTGTGTGTGTGTGTGTGTGTGTGTGTGTGTGTGTGTGTGAGAGACAGGGTCGGTTATATCATCATCCTATCAAAACTATAATTGTTAATATGCTGATTGTAAACTGAGTTCTCACCCTGCTCCTAGATGTTGTCCTCACTGGGGACTTTCATCACCTTCCTGGGAACCTAATGCTGAGGCTGACCAGCTGCATGATCCCTAGATGCCAAACTCAACCAGGAAGGAGCTTGTGACAGACGCTTCTGCATTTTATGCAAATAGCAACTTCATGGATCAGTTTTCCTTCTCTCTGTGGAATAGAAGCATCTGGAAAATAGAATTCCAAGAGCCTTAGCACATTAACAAACTAACAGAAATGACCAAACAGAACAGGTAACAGGACTGAATCAAATGTCATTAAAGCCCTAGTTCTATTCTAATATCCCCCCTTCAAGCCATGTACTTTTGTTACTTTCAAGTACTTTTCTTCCCACAAATCTGTAGCAACTGAAAAGTACATTTTTTGTATATATCTATCTCCCAACTGCTGTATTGTAGTTTTAGAGCATCACAGGTCTGTAGTCACAGTGAAGAAATCCACACACTGGCTGAAGATCTTTTTAAAACAATTTTAAACAAAAACAAAAACAAAACCAGAACATTCTTTTCCAGAAAAAAAGTTTTTTTTTTTTTTCTGAAATAGAAATTTTTTAAAGCTTAAGGTTTTAGATATATTTGCAGGTAAATACTTACTATTGTTTTACATTATGGTACCATTTACAATATACTTACGGTACCATTTACAATATGAAAAAACATAAGCTTTATGATTAAAGATGTAGTAAACATTTAGATATAGTCGGATATTCAGCTTCAGCTTTTAAATGGAGATTGCTGCTATTTCAATACATAAATAATTTTGTAGTACACATACATTTGCTTTAATAAGGCTTTCACATTATACCTAATTTTATGTAAATGTTATTCAGATTGCAATCCAAAAGTTTTGTAGGGGAGGTTAAAGGGTGTTTATCTTGGTTTGTTAAAATGCACCATTAAAATTAAGCAATGACAAATATTATGACTTTTTAAATTGTTCTAAATGGTTGTATTTATTTATTAGGCTCTGTTTATACAAAATATTTTAACTCTTTAAATGTAACCTAATTTGATGAATTGTTCATACAGGAGCTGTAATCAAGAAATAGATCTGGTGGTCTCATAAATTCAACAATCATCTTGTATTCTTAGCAAATCCTTCTTTATGAGTACTGTTTAATGAAATAAAGTGGTATATATCACTTTAGAAAAATTAATAAAAATCAACCAAAAAAGAAAGCTTAGATTATTTTATTTTCTAAAATGTTAACTTTTATGTAGAGTACTTATAAATGTTAGTGCTTAAAATATATTTCTTGAACCTACAGTTTTAACATTTGGGAGAACATATATTTATTCTGAATAATCATAATAAAAACAAATGCAAATTGACAAAAATATTTCATTAGTTCATTTGAAAATACTTCTGAAAATTGTATTTTAAGGTAGCAAGGAAAGTGATCAAAAATATCTGTCCAAAAGAATATAACTATTATATTCCTACATGTTACTTATTAAAAGTAATCAGCCAGGATAGAGTATGGATAAGGCATGGCTTTAAATGAACCTTAACCAAAAATTCAAACAGCATTTTAGAATTGAGTATTAATAGAATAAACTTAATTTTAGTTTTTCATAAGTGCAGCTGCATTTTCTATTTAATTATGGGTTTTCAACAGTAGTAATTTTTCCTTGACCTACTCAATCTCAAAAGTCAGAAAATTGCTTCTTTTTAAAAACTGACAATGGCACGGTATGTTTCCAAAGAAAAAAGACAAATTACAGAAAACCATTAGTTTAAACATATTTAAATAGCCAGGAAGAAATTCTAATAGAAAACTTGGTTGAATATGAAGAAAAGTTATGAGTTCCTTTTATTGCACGGAATAATGTGAATGTTAAGATATTATTATTTTCTTTTTTTTTTCTAAAAGTAAAATAATGTGCTGTATAATTGTAAAAAGCCCAATGCATTAAAGATGACTTGTTTCTTGCTTTTTGGTAAATGGAATTCTTTATAATTGTAAATTCATGGAAAGTTCGTCTGCAGCCTGGGTGGTAGATGAACAGAAGAAGGCACTTTAAAAGAGAAAAGTTTAGTTTAATAAGAGCTGTGGAATAGAATGGCAAAATGAATAAAGAGCAGAATATTGGCCTTTGAAAAGGTAATAAGGTTGAACCTCAGAATTTACTGACAAATACAGGAGTAAAACGTATTTTTTGACCTTAATTGTTAAATAGTAGTACAGTGTGTAAACATTCAGGTTTTCTCTGAATGAGAAACTGAATCATCTTCTTGATTTCATACAGTGGACTTCTCAACCACAGACAAGAGGGAATGGTATTTTTTGTTTATTTCACACAGAGACTTTATATAATATGTTTTTATCACAATGTTAAACTTTTCCTTGTAGGCAGTAAATTCGGGCTCTGAGTCACTGACTGATTTCAGAAAGGAAAATTTAATAATCAATAGATAATTATTCACTGTTCAATTTTCTTCCTTTTATAATGTTCATAACCCTTTTTTGTATGTATGTATTGATATTTCTGACTCTTTAAATGGAGTTAAGAGTAAATTACATACAAATGAGTTAATTCTGGCAAAAGAATATTTTTTCTAAAGCTTAGTTACTAATATATTTTTTTGTTATTTGTTGTGCCAATATAAGATAGATCTGTCTTCACAGACAGAATGTGGTTTCAGTACCCAAGTTAATTAAAAAGGCCAGGTTACAGAATCTGAACCACTGGTAACACCAGGATCTGTTAAGAACAGGACATCCAGTCAGGGAATTGAGGGAAGCTTTTAAGAAAAATCAGGGATATTAAGACATTCCATGCTTTTTATCTCTGCTGATTTTGATAGAATTGATATCAATGAATGACCTAAGACCCCCTTCCAAATGCATATCTGGCAAAAACCCAGGCTGCTCAGGAAGCCAGAAGCTCACATTACTATAAACTTTACGTGGCGACACAACTGATGTTTAGCTTAAAATTTTTTCCTCTTAGAGTTTCAGATAGATGTGCTATATTTTTGCTTTGCTTACTAAAATATTTATTTTACGATGTAACACTGCTTGTGAGCAAGGTGCAATAAGGGTGACGCTCAAGTGCTCAATAGCTATTGAGGCCAATAATTAAAAGCTAAAACTTGTGGCTCAAAAAAAAAAGAGGCTGTTTTAGCCCTGCGAAAGAACTGAGATTTAGTTAGATGGGTCAGTGGTGAGTCTGCCTTTGAACGGTAAGCGTAACTTTCATTCACGGGATAAAAACTCATGTGAAAAATTCTTTGGAGTACAAGAGACCATAAAAAATCTAAATAGCCAAATAAATCACATTTACACCCAAATTCTTGTACATTATCAACCTATAAGAGGCTGGTCATCGTTAGTGACTATAAATATTCTTACCAGTGGATAACAATATATTATACTGTCTTCCTGAACAGTTGGGCCATAAAACAAATGAATAATAATTTTAGAAAGTTTTATTTATTTATTTTTTATGATGTCAGGAATTTCATAAGGAAGTCCTTACAAAACGAAGTAAGTGCAGATTCAACATGATAATGTTTACTTCTTAATTTGGGGAGATAATGTAAAATGAAAGTTTCAGGTGAAAATAAGCCATAGGTCTAATAGCCAGAGTATTGAAATATATTTTAGGAGTCCTGGGATCTAATTCTTGGTCTGACCAAGTTCTCTGTGTCTTAGTTTCCTTACATTTAAAATGAGGATTTAGAGTTAAATGATCTCTTGGGTCTTGACCATAACTTTTGAAATTGTAAATAAAATGCCATGTAATTTTTCTTTTTATTTAAAAAGTGCTGCTCATATTTTTCAGTTGATTGATATTCTATTACCTTACTGTGTTATATGCCCAGCTTTGTAAAATGATTTAGAAAATGCATTTTGGTATGTATTTCAGAAAATGCATTTTAGTATGTACAAAGGAATCAATTAAATGTCATTTAGAGAATGAAGAGCAAAATGACTTTTGAGAGCAATGGAATTGCTGAACTTTATAGATATTGCCACAAAAACATAAATGCTGAGAAGATATCACTCACCAAACAACAGTGATACGAAAGAAAGTAAATTATTTCTTCCCTCCTCACTACCAAAAAAAGGGCCAAGGATACAAAATGGGAAGAGAGAGAAAGAGAAAGTGAGAGAGTGAGAAATGTGGGCTATCTTTGCATGGCAGATTTACCACAGGTGTCCTGTTTAGGATCAGGGGGATTTTTACCTCTTGAATGCTATATTTTGTATTAACTAAAAATCAGTATGCACATTATTAGAATGTCGAGAAAATAAATTAAACGTTTTGTTTTTTTTTAATCATAAAAATTAAAATGGCTCACGATGAGTTTGAGGAAGTATACACCCAAGTCGTTAGGTCAGGGAAGTGCCAGAGAGACTGAGTGTCTAGATGAGAATGTAAGGAGGAAGTTGAGTGCTGAGGAAAGAAAAAAGTGAGCAGGGCAAAAGGACCATGTAATAGAAATTATTTGATGAATAATTCACCACCTTAACCCCTCTTGGCAATAACCTCAAACCTCTTTGCCTTTAGTCCTCTTTAAAATTAAATGATCAGCTACAGCTACTATAAAAACAACAACAGCAAAAAAAACCCTTTTTCAATCTCACAGTTGTGATCCTGTTGTGAAGACACTCATTTAGAAAAATCCCAATTGACTTTTATATCTGGTAGTTTAAACTCTTAAGACCTGTGGTGTTATATCATTGGCTATTGGTGTCTGGCAGGCAGCTAGCCATCAGTGGATCCACGCCTCATTATTATCTTCATTATTCTCCTCCTTTGGACTAAAATTCTTAGCATTTCACTGGCTCTCCAATGCAAGATGGTTTAATAAAGGGCTCAATTCGACTGTCTGATAAAGGTGCCATCCCAGGGTGAGACCTAAAAACTTAAAGACCTTAAAAATCTTAACAATCAGGAAGGCAGGAGTCCTAACCAATGAGAATGATGGCCTTGAGCTAGGCACAAGTCTGGGTTCTCTAGACTGAGTTGTGGGCTTTAGCAGTATGGGATCAGTAGCCAGCATCAAAGTATATTTCCACAGAATGCTAGCTCAAAAATTAAATATAAAAATTAAGTCCTTTATTTTTAGAAAAAGTTATTATTGTTATTAGTATGACTATTACTTAGGTTAGTGTTACTCCTGAGTTTTAGACTCACGGGTAGCTCTTATAAATGTTAAAAAGCAAAATTCAACTGAGTAAATTTTAAAGATCTTATTGGCTTTATTTGGCAATTCATGAATCAGTCAGCATTCAAACTAGCAGATAGAAAGGACCTGGGAAGAGCTATACAAGGCAAGAGATCTTTTTTTTATTATTATTATGGCTATAGTATCTGGTATTCCTAGGTGGTCTCCCATCCAAGTACTAGCCAGGCCCAAACCTGCTTAGCTTCCGAGATCAGACTGGATTGGGCACGTTTAGGGTGGCATGGCCATAGACCAAAGTAAGAGATATTATAGACAGAAGGGAGCAGAAACAAGGGAGATGCATTAGGCAAAAAAGCCAGGTTACTTTCCTTATAGGGGGTGGTTTATCAGACAGATTACCTAACTAATGCTGATCAGGCAGTTCCTGAGTGCCTGGTTTACAATTCCACTTCTGGGAGAGTGGAAACTGTAATTAAGTCTCAGTTTGGTGACCGGAGGCTTAGTACAAGCGGCTCCATTTTAGGCCTGTAGTCTTGTGTTTAGCATAAGAAAAAAAAATCAGGATTTGAGGTTAAATTTTAGAAATTTCAATTTATAATTCTTACGTTTTCAAAATTTTATTGCTGAAATGTGATCATGCTTACAACAATTAGGAGCAGTGCCTCTGACTGTCCCTCCCTCTTCTCTGCAGCTGCTCCAGTCCTTCTCTCAGTCCTGAAGTCACTCGCTCATTCCTGGCCACATACTACAGGGCTGCTGATAGGCTGTATGCAGCGGGGAAATCAGTGTTTAACTTTCCTCATCCTTCCACGTTATTTTCCTTAGTTGTCTAAACTTTCATTAGTCTGAGGGTCAGAAAACACTTTATTCTAATGAGTCCTTTAAAAGCAGGTACAGGAGTTTGATTAATTTTATGAAAGAAAAGAAAAAGCTAGTATTTGCTGGTGACAACATTTTTGTAAATTAGGTCTTTTTTTTTTCCATTTGTTTGAACTGTAATTTCAAAAAAATCTTTAGATTCATTTCAAATATTTTTTCAGCTTGAAAAATTCCTGAACATAAAGTTTTGACATATTTCTCTCTGCTCTACCATCCCCATTATGCAATTATTGACCTATAAACAAAACCAACACTTAAATCCAAAAGCACAGCACCTTTGTCTCATACAGTTGTCCCTTGGAACCAAACAATTTAGTTTTTATCATATGAAATTTTTAACTTCATCATCATGACATAGTAGCTTTATTCAGATTTTCACACATTTTATATTAATTTTTTTTATTAAGATATCCTTACGAAAAATAATAATTTTGTCCTTTTACATTATCCAAATACTTACAGAATCATAATTAAGATGTGAAAAAAATAGCTTTTTTCTTTGATGCTTCATAATAATTCATAGTGGATTCAAAAACAAACCTATTTCCATATGTCAAATTAATCACAGGAATGTGGCTTTTGGGGTTGAATGCAGTGAATCCTTCCCAGATAATATAATTGTCATTAGAAGAGGAATAAAATGTTTTTAATAGCATGAACTATTTCTGATTTTCTCTACGTGATAAAGCTTCTGCTTTAAATCCAGGTTGCTCTATTATGATTGGAATGATCTTTAATGTCACTGGGATGAACCTTACCAAATCTATAAAAATGTTAAAAATAACAAAAAAAAATTGTGAAATTAAGTGGGCCGCCAGTGGTGTTCACATATACAATATATGTTTTTATAAATAAAAGAGTAAGACATAATCAGTATTTCTGGCTTTTATTCATGATTTACTTTATATAATTTCCTTTCACAGATATATAAAGCATGAGGAAAATTTAGTATAGGAATTTGGAGAAGAGGCAGAGAGTCTATAGAACTGGGTTCTTAGTAGAGAATTATATGAAGATTGTTATTCTCCTTTTAGTATTTCCTCATAGGTTTCAGTTTTTATTAAATTTGACACATTCCATCATTTTCTGTGTCATTAAACACTGGTAGGTAAGGAAAACATGATCCTGGGAGTAAATTCCTAAGTGCTTTACACCTAAGTGATAAAGCTAATCTAAAAAGAGAAAAGTGGCCCAGAGACCTCTTTGTGAAAAGTATCTCAACATATTGCTGTCTGTTATATTGTACTGAACACATGCACTTCTGTTTAGTAATATTTTGGGGAGCCGAGATTTAGGGCAGAAAAGTCTGGAGCATCTTTGCAACTAATTCTGAAATTTTATAGGGTTATTTATTTATTGGCACTGTGATAAACATGCATCATTTGTAATAACATGTTCAGTTTAACATTCCTTTTTTATTTAACTCTGATTTTTAGACCTTCGAGTTTTTCTTTGCTTTAGCTTGGGAAAACCAAATAAGTGCAAGTTTCCTCCAAGACACCTCATGAAAACATTTTTTTTTAAAATAAAATCAAGAGTGAAACGAGTCTATATTTATTTGGAAGATCATCTGACTACTGCTAAATGGAGTATCTCAATCTGAAAGTGAAATCTGTTTCACTGCTAAAAATTGCCAAGAGTTTTTTGACTGAGATTTGGGAATCTGCAGAAAATGTAAAAGTTTTTTTTTTTCTACAATAATCTGTTCAGTGAACAAGCTGTGAAAAATAGTTCTGTATTTTGTCCATGTGATGCAGCAGACGGTAAATTTCCATTTTAAAGAACGATATGAGTAGCTTCTGGCATCCATCTCTATTGCCTTACTCGAATCTACTTACACTGAGTTACAACAATGCAGTTTATTATTTCTTTAAAGCAAAAAACTAAGGAGGGATCTTATATTCTCCCCCCCGCCAACATCTCAGTTCTATTCCTTTTATGGGATCAGTAATGTGAGGGCACTTTGAGGCCTTATGAAATGTGCCTTAAAATACCACAATTGTATTAAAAAGATAGCATTTCCCAGCATTTAAAGCTTTATACTTGAAGAGCTTCAGAATTAATTTACTATTTCTTTCTAAATGTATTCTTTTGAGGTAGGTGGTCCCATAATGAAGATTTATTCAAAATTGTTAATATATTTTTTAAAAATGTATAATTTTGATTCTCACATAAACAAAATGCACATGAGCTTAAATATTTTATTTATCCATTAATTAATGAGAGAAGCAGTAAGATGTTATAACCTACTCAAAGGAGAATTCAAATTTGCATCCATATACGTATAGGCAGATAAAGAATGCTGAAATGAGTTGGTAAATAGATGCAAAACTGGTCAATATTTATGGGGCAATAATCAGTTGCATTCTATAGATCATAACATTTACATTTCTATGAATCAGAATAATTTGCTGTATTATTAAATTTCTATGACTCACAGACATATAAAAATAGTTCAAATAAAATGAAAGGCAGAGATAACCTAGAAGAGTCTGTTAGATAGAACATGTAATGATACTGTTTTATTTCAAAGTGTTTCCCAATTTTTATCTACTGATCCAATTAAAAAGTGCTTTTAATATTTCCACTCTAATCAATTTTGTTTCTAGCTCACATTTACTTTTAAAATTAAATGCTTACCTAGAATAGTGTCTGACACCTAGTAAGTGGTACATTCGTATTTGATGAATGGATACAATTTTTCTTGTATTTTCTACTGAACATTTTACAAATAAATCAGTAGTGCAAATGCGTATGTTCTTTTGTTCCCAAATCTCAAGAATGTCAGAAAGATTCTGAAAGAAATAGGGGCAATCTTCAAGGCTTTGGTACTTACCTTTCTTTTGCCTTTGATCTTTTTATGATGCGTCTTTTGAGAGAGCGTGAGATACATAAAAGGAAACCAGTAGTTAACCGCCACCACTGTATCCCTAGTCCTCTAAGGCAGGGACGTGAACTCTGGTCGGTGAAGTCAATACCAAACCAGCTGCAGGGCGCGTGGCCTCAAAGGGCGAAGAGGTCTTACTTCTCTGAGGACCCTAGTCACACTGGCTTCTGATAATTGCAAATCAGATGCTTGTTACTATTTGGATCTTGACAATATTAGATTGTTCTTAGAATTTATTTATTTTTTGTTCGGCCTCAATTTATTTCAACTAGATGATGATCTGAGGAGTTTAGTTTCAGGCTTCTCAGGAGGGCTCTGATGCTCATATGATCTTTTTCTTCCTCACTGGTCTGATGCCAGAAATTCTGCCATTGTTACTTCATCCTTTGGGCTTATCAGTGGCGATGACCACACTGATGTGCATATATGTTCTTTGAGAGAGGAAAAGTTCTTAATATATTCAATGTTCCACACTTCCTTGGGAAGAAACATTAGTGACCAGGTTGTGAGCACCAAACCGTGGGGATGAGTCAGAACGAGGCATAGTCAGGAATAAGAAGCAGTACAAGGTTCTCAACAAACTCATGGACTAACCCCCTTCTTGCTGGTGTCTCCAACGTTTGTGTGTGTGTGTGCGCGTGTGTGCACGTGTGTGTGCATGTGTGCACATGTGTGTGTGCATATACACACACACATACATATGTATTTTATTTTTTAAAAGCTATTCTAATGTCAGCAGCAACATTACAAAAGCAGAGGGCATTCATTTTACTAAGGAAAAATGTTAGCCAAACTGAATGTTTTTTTAGTCATACCTGTTTTCAATCTTTTACCACTATATTTCTCAGTTACTTATTAAAAGGCATGTGAACTTGTCCCTCAGATATTATATCACACTTATCAAGGGTTGCCACACATCTGAATATTCTCTTAAAATTTACAAAGCATTTTCACACAGATTATCTCATTTAATCTTTACAATAATCTAGTAGTAGTCCTTCCTTGTGATAGATGACCTTTGACTCAAAAAATGTTGTTACCCTGCTCAAGGCAGGCTTTCTGTGTGAAATAAATGACTGTAACATAACTAGTTGGTTCTCATCAGCTCTGTGAGTGTTGGCTGTAGATTGCCACTAATTATTTTTGTTGTGGTAGTCCATATCCTGTAGGAAGATAGAAAAGAAGAGGAAAATACTGGAGCCACAGCCTGATTCATTTGCCATTTATAGGTGTGGTTTAGTCTTTCCTTCCGCTCAGTCTTTGTTATTACTACTAAAAAAATTAGTTCTATAAACACTTCAAGTTTTGACTCACTGTCACTTTGCACTTTGTCACCCAATATTTTCAGATACTGTAAAATTCGAATGAGGAAATCCTGGAACATAGGTTATCTATTATTCTCATCTATAACTCTACTAAAGCAGTAAGAGTGTTAGAAAGAAAGTTAGACTTTGAAAAATAGTATCTTTCAAAAATAAACAAAAATGATCTGGTAATTTCCACTCTAAATATCTAGTGTGACTTTAGAGAAGTGACTTAATTTTCTAAAGTGAAAAGAATAATACTTTCAGTCTAGGGCATAGAGGTATATTGTAAGGATTAGGGGCAGTAAAATATTCTTAGTTAAAAGATGTTATTTAAATGCAAAGCATTATTTCTATGAAAGGGAATAGACGGCATAACTTATGTTATGATTAAATTTGCTTTTAAACTCTTGAACCTGAAAGACTTCAGAAGTCTGTACTTATATATCATTTTGTATACGATAGCTGTCGACCTCAAAAGTGACTTTGGATAAATTTTCATTAAATGAATGAATAAACTTTATTAAAGTATTCTGAATTGGTTTTATTCTTTATAGATCAGCAGATAGTTATTAAAAGTTTGGGCGGAGAGAAATAATTAAGGTGTATCCTTAAATAGCAGTTAAATTCAAATTTTTTGAACAGTGATTTAAATTCAAGTTTGGAAAATATTTAACCTTAATGTATTTTAAAACATTTTTATTTTTCTATTTTCTAAACAATAAATCTAGGCCTTGTCTTATCTACATTGACACTAATTTTGTTAATTTTTGGCTGCCCAGAATCTCTACTATTTCTCAATGCACTTTTCCCCCACTTTTAGGTAACTGCATCTCCACAACTGTAAGTAGTGTGGGGGTGACGTTGAACTTTCATCCAAGGGACTGGATTCTGTCTTTCCTCCTCCCTAGTTTTGCCAGGGGGTGACTGAGTGTCAGTTTTGGCCAATTAGAAACCTTCTTTGGGAAGATCAAGTCTTGAGGAAATGGCAAGGTCTAGGGCATACTTAGAGGTTTTTACAATGGCAGCAGAGGCAGACATGGTGGTTGTAGTGATGGCACCCTGACTAGAGGCTCCAACCATAAACTGAGTGCTCTGCTTTCTGCTTCCTTTTTCTTGGTTCTTTGGAGCATTCTTGGGTTCTGTTCATCTTATAGCCAACCTTCCAGTTTCCTCTTCATTTTGTGAGCTCCACAGAGTCTTCTGATAGATTCTCTTTTCCCTAAAGTAGTTAAAGTTGGTTTCTGTTGCTTACATTCAAGAATCCAGATTGACACATTACACCTGTGCTTCTGAGGAACAGCAAGTTAATACAGGAAAAGTATTTGAATACTACTTGATTCCACATAACCATGGAAATGTTGGCCACTATTATTACTGCTCTTTTAGCACTATCATATGATATTATAATTACTTGTTTAGTTTTTCAGTCTCACATACTAGAATACAAGCACTTTGCAAGAACTTTGTCCTACTTAATTTTGCATCTAGCTCAGTACATGAAATATGGTTGGTATTCAATAAATGTTTTAGTCTAATTTATTGGTTTACTAAAAAAGTAAAATTTGCATTATTAAGCACACAGTAGGTAATTAATTACTACATTTTATTAAATTCACTGCTAAGTTCACTTAATTCATTGAGCTCTACTCTAAGTTACTATGGAGAATATAAAGATGAATAAGTCATGTCCTCTGTCCTTTTACCTTTAATAAGTTTGTAATTTCATAATGAAAAATGAAATAAGAAACTAATATTTAAATTAATTTCTCCACATACACTTTTTTTCCCATATGCATAGCTTTTCATGTAATAGTATTATTCAATTAATTTGAACTTTGTCTTTAAGACTTTCTTCTCTCAATCGTGGATATAAGTTAATGCTATATACATTGAAGCTGATTACAAAGTCAAAATGTATATATTCTGTGATGTTATCTGGTAGTTTGGACCTATTCCATAACCAGAGATAATTGAGATTATACTGTACTTAATTGAATTTCTGATTTTAATTGATTCCACTGAAAGTAGAAACAATATTTTTTATTTTATTCTAGAAGTTTATTTTATTCAATAAATAATCATACATGGTCATTCATAAAATATTGATAAAATTAAATGGAGCTGGAAATTGGACTGAGTGCCAGGAAAAATTATTTAAGCCTACATATACATAGTCCTTAACAGAACACCCAGAAAGAATTGTAGCTGGATTTATTCATTGTAATATATTATAGAAAGCAGCAATTAGAATAAGGGCGAACACCATCCTCAGGGTCTCTGTTCTCGTGTCTGACTTTATAGTGACTTACACAAGAAAAAAGAACTTATTTTATGGGAACCAATAACATAACACCACATCTCAGTATGCTTAGAGCTGAGATTTCCCAAGTATCAGTCCTCAGAGTGTGCAACAGGCACGAGTGATCTGGTCTATCAACTATTATCTGCCCAAGACAAACAGCTTTCTCCAGAATGTGAATCTTCTTCAGCAAATACACTGTTAAATTCAACTAACATTTTGTTTGTAGTGAGACTTCATTAATGAAGAAAGCTGTGCAGATTTATAATCTGACACGAATTTCTTATTTCATCGTAGACTGAAAATAAATACAGACTAACCAATGTGAGTAGCACTGGTTGATACAGTATCACCTAAGTTGCTTATTAAAATGTGGTTTTAGGGCCTCATAGAACACCTAATGAAAAGGCTTTTAAGGATGAAAGTCACTAGAAATCTTCAATTTTAATAAGTTCTGAAAGTCATTCTCATATTTAAAGTTTGAGAACCACTATTCTAAATAAATAGCAAAGTCTTAGAGTGTTCTCAAGACCCGGGGCAAAATCTAATTTTAATATTCCAAAAATGTTATATTATTTTGCACATTTCCATGAAAACAAGAGAGGTGGTCAATCTCTCCAAAGTGAATACTAATATCTTTATGGTTTAAGCTGCATTTTTCAGGTTTGTGATGATATACACACTGAATGATGATAGCAAGACTATGTGGACATGTACATTAACTTAGCTTTCTAAATTTTAGAAAAATTTTCTTGCTTTCTCTCACACCTTCATTAATTCAAAACAAAGCCATTACTCACCAATTAACCCAGGAGAAGAAGTGTAAGAGTTTAAATAAGATTCTTATACAATCTCTATTTGAGGAGGATGAGAAAATTTCTATAACTTTGAGATAATAATCAGGGGTAAGTTTTTAATAGAAAATAAAATAATATCATATCTCAATTTGTCTTGCCTGTTGGTTGAACTTTCTTGGCTCCTGAGGGTGGAAAAATAGTTGATTAATGTTGGCTGACATCAATTGTGAAGGTCCTTCAGTTTTGAGATGGGAGAATGGTTAGTACTCATAGTATGAGATCTCCAGGTAAAGCTTTTCCAAGCTTTGAGAGGTAGACTATCTAAATTGACATCTCATCATTTGCCATGTGCAGAAAGGAGGTACAGCCTTTTTGACATGAAAATAGCTAAGCTGTCTTTTGTCATGAAGGATTTGAAGTGCCAATTGAAAGGCAGGATGTCGAATAGATAGGACTGAAACAGTTTCTTGAGACAATTGATATAAGAAATTTGAGCTATTATTATTCTTTAATTATTCAAACTATTTCTTCTGTGGAGAGTGAGATTTAATAATTTTGACTGATGTTACCAGTGCTATCACTATCTGATTGTTTTCTCCTTCCTGGCATAGGGAAGACCGCAAATCTTAGGTTCCTTGCAACTGGGGGTGGCATGTGACTAGTTCTGGCAATGGGCTGTGACTATAAGTGATGTCACCTTTAGGCTGAAAACCAGAAGAGTAGGTATGATCTCCAGGTGCTCTTCTGCCTCAGTAATTTATAGAACCTCCTCCTGAGAAGTCAGAGCCACAAAATCAAAGTAGTCTAGATTCTCCAAGTTGCTGCATGGAAGACAGTTGCCCTGGAATGCTGCCTGAACTCAGAACAGACTTTGCATAAATAAGAAATAAGCCACTGAGATTGTGGGGGCTATTTGTTGCCACAGCATAACCTAACTAGTTAGCTTAACTGACTAGTGAAATGATTTCATAAACTGCCTTGGATAGCTCAATCTTTAGGTTCTAGAAATAATTCAAATTAGGAAAGGTTTGGTTAAGTCAGAAGAGATAAACTATTTCTTTTTATCCATTCAGTAATTTGTTCAACTTGTACCAGCAAAATATCTAGCATAGATTGTCTGTCAACCTCCTGTGCTATGGTGTAGGATTATGGTTATCAGCACGTGCTCTGGAATCACTGCCTGCATTTGATTTCTGGTTCTGCCATGCATGAGTTCTGTGATTATCATCGTCTTTAACCTTCCTGTGATTTGGTTTCTTTATTTCCTCACTTGTAAAATAGCAGTTATAATAGTACCTATCTAATGAGTTTTGGAAGATAAAAAGAGATAATATATGTAAAGCACTTGGCATTGTTCCCTACTAAGTAAATGATCAAAAACATTAGCTATAATTATTTGATAACATCCCTGTCTTCTAGCAGCTCTTATTCCAACTGAGAATATCACAGTCTAGTAGTAAAATCCATTTATATTAATAATTTGTATGTTTTTATTACTGCCATAACAAATTACCAAAAACTTAGCACTTAAAATGATACAAATTTATTATCTCACAGTTTTACAGGTCAGAAGTTTGGGCTGACTTGGCTGGTTTCTCTGCTCCCAAGTTTTACTAGGCTAAAATCAGGATGCTGACAGACTAGATCTGGGAAGAAACTGTTTTATAACTCATCAGGAGTTGACTGAATCCAGTTCCTTGCAATTGTAAGACTCAAGTTGTTGTTTCCTTGCTGGCTCTCAGCTGAGGACTGCCCTTAGCTCCTGGAGGCCTCACTCTGATCCTTGCATGTGGGTACCTACTACTTCCCTGAGCCAGAAAGAGTGAGTCAAATCTTTCTCATGTTTGGAATATCTTCTACTTCTTCTTTACCTGATCACTTTTCTTCTTTCATTGGGGAAAGTGTTCTTCCTCTAAGGGCTCCTGTGGTTTATTTAGATAATAGGTTTATTTAGATAATTCAAGATAATTTCCCTATTTTAAGGTTTTTAACATCTGTAAAGCCCCTTTTGCTCTGCAATGTAACATCTCCATAGGTTCTAGGGATTAGGGCATGGAAGTCTTTGGGGGACCATTATTTTGGGCCTGCCAAAATTCCCCTGGGTCCACAATCTATCTTGTTCTTGATCTTAATAATCACATGCTAAATATTGAGTGTTTTCTGTGTGCTAGGTAATAAACCACATCTCTCTCTCTGTCTCTGTCTCTCTCTCTCCCTATCTCTACCTCTATCTCTACCACTTTCTAACTTCCCACAATATGCAAGCAAGTTATTAATATTGTTAATATTATTATTATTCTACTTTAAAGATGTGAAACTGATGCTTAGAAATATAAAAAATGCTTAGAAATAACTTGAATTTGCTCATGTTAAAGATTTACATAGCTGATAATGGTAGAGAAGGGATTTTAAAGCAAATCTGTCTGACTGCCCCCCTTGGAACTTCCACCACACTGATATCCATAATGGCCACTGGGAACCCTGTCAATATCCTTGCCTAGTCCATTAAGCAAGACCAATGGGTTCCCAAACTGTCTGTGGTTCAGTAATTAAAATTATACTCTACTCTCTAGAGCCATCTAAATGTTCCTGTGTGTCCAGAGTCACAAACTTATTTTGGCAGTCTCCTGTGCTTTGGGTCAACACCAGGAAGGAGATAAGGTGGTGCTAATGTCAGAGGATGCACATCGTTCACATTAGAACAATAATAATAATAACAACTGATATTTATGGAGAACCAGTTATATACTGTGCATTGTGACGACAAGCACCTCACATGGAGCCTCAGCCCGCACTTAATTCTCAAAACAAGTTTATGAGGTAGGTGCTGTCATCATCTCCATTTTACAGAGCAGGGAATGGAAGCACAGAGAGCTTATGTAACTTAATTTAGGTCACACAGCAAGAAAGTGGCAAAGCTAGGATTTGAACCCAAGCCTTAGAGCTCCCTTATTCTTTAATATTCCAAAGAAACTGGAGTTATTTCTTGATTCTTGTGCTTTGGGTTGTGCTATAGCTATTTGTTATTCCTTCTCTTCCTCTATGCCCTCCAGTAAAGTTGATAACAAGAGAGTCTCTAGACAGGCCTAGGGCTGGTGCTATTGACTGGGGTCAGTAAAATGATAAGCCAGAACAGATGTGGTGTTCTTGTCATTGGATTAGAGTATGGCCATTAGCTGGTAGCTCCTTTCTCCAACAGGGGAATGAGTGGACCTCTGTGAATGTGTCAGTTTGGGGTACTATTGACATATCATAGAATCAAGAACAGAGGCCTCCCCTTTGATAAGACTCTGACACAATATTCAGCAACCATTTCAGATGGTTACCCTCCTCCAGCTCCAGAACACTTCATCTGTGCCGATGGGTTTCTGTCATTATAAGCAACACTTCTCTTCCTTTCCAGATTGCTGTGCTGAGCAGTTGCTTTTCCCAACCTTTATTCCTTTCCCTTTCAAAAGTAGTAACGTGATTAAACAGATAGAACCCTGAGAGCTGTATATGCTTTTATTTATTTATTTATTTGGTTCCAATTTAGGATCCTTTCACAAATATCTTGAAATCATAATCTTATATATGTGACTGTTTTGAAACGCTTTTGAGGAAAGTTATTAAAAAGTGATAAAGGTGTGTGTATGTGTGTGTGTGTGTGCATGGGTGTGTGTGTGTTGGGGGAGAGTTGTACCATGAAAAGCTCTCAACCATAAATTAAAAGAACAAAAAAAATCAAATATGTCTTTTGAAATTATTATATTCAAGAGAAAAAGGAGGTGTAGATATTTTATAAAGAGCTACATATCCTCTATACTTTGTCAAATTATATTGAAATTGTCATTTCATAATTTAGAAGGATATAAGTTATGAAGACAATGATGAGTTTGGTCATAATGACATAATTGATTTGAATATTTTTATAGCATTGATGAAATCTATAATGGTGATATGTGAGCTAAATTAAGAATTTCTTGTGATTTTGTATACATGAAGAATTCATAAGAAATGCAGATGACTTTAAATTCTTATCTCAACTAACATTACCTTGAAAAGGTGCTTTAACTTAACATTGAAAAACATCGACAATTAAATGTTATGATTGTATTCGCCTGCTTTTTAAGAGCTACAGATATCTTGCAGGACACATTTTATAGGATTAGATTTTGCTGCCTTTAATCTGAACTGCAGTGCTTTTATTCTGAAAGTTTCCCCATGACTAGATCTGATATTATTTATTTTAACATCATGCAAAAAATATGGACTTCAAATTGATAGAAGATGATCTTGCAAGGTCTTGTTCATTTTCATTAATGGAAAAGGAAACTCTTTGTGATATAAAAATGTTTCTTGAGCTCCTGCCAATTAAAAAAACACAAGAAAAGTCATCTGAAATATAATTGAAACATAACACTCAACAGCTGAAGGCTGCTATTTGAAAAACTTTGATGAGTCTGTAGAGAGGTGAAGGCAGTTTCACCTTTCAACTGCATTGGAAATGTGATGCAGAGGTTTTCAAGTTGTGAGGTATGTCCTGGTTCTATTCTGATATTAAAACGTGTCATCTTATTTTAGAAACTGACTCATATTCAACTTTAAAGTCTCCTTTGTCTAATAATTTTAAACCATGATGCAGATGCTACTTTTTATTTTCTAACTTTTATGATGGATTATTAGGTTAACAAGAGCTGGCCTAATAATTAGACAAAATCTTAAAGTATTTCTTGAAAAAAGCAAATTTGGAATAATTAATAAGCTTTCAGGTTTTGATGAGCTTTTGTTCAATCTTGCTGCATTCTTCATGAAGTGGAAAATTTCAATTTGCGTTTATAAAACAATTGCAGGCTGAGAATGCTGTTGTAGTTTTTATCGAATCTTAATTTGTTTATTGTTTAATATTGTTTTCGAAGCTTAATATTAAGCTTCAAAAACAAGCTTAATATTGTTTTCGAACTTAGCAACCTTACCACAGGGACTTTAAAGAGATCCTAAAACTATTTAGTAAACTATTTTGAGACAAAATCCTTTCATCACAATTTCTTTCTACTTTTAGCTCCATGATTTAATCTAGTACTAGATACTTAACACTTACTGACTTAATAATTCATTAAAGACCAAGGATTGATAGAAATACCATCAACAGAAAACAAAATCATTCATCCATTCAATAAATAATTATTGTGTAAAACACTGACTGAATCCTTGAGATGCAGTAACGATGAAAACAGTTTTGCTTCATGGAGTTTACAGGCAAAGAAACAAAATCTCCTCTCTTTTTGGAAAACATTTTCCACTGGTCTAATGGTGCTAATTTTGAAAATAAAATCTCCAGCTATAAGAAACTCTTTTGGCTGATTTCAAACTGTGATATATTTTTAAAATGCCAAATAGTGATTGGTAATGGCCACATGGACTGCTATTTATTTCATTTATTTTAGTGAAGTTTTTTGAAAATTAATAGATGATTATAAAAAACTAAGAATATACTTACTGGTACATCATATCTGAGATTAGCTAGGTTATTCTTAAATCTCTCCTCTCTGGCTTTTCCCAGTGTCTTTTACTTGGTCATGTATACTATATGTGAGAAGGACTCCTGGCCCTGATTAATCTTATTAGCTCCTTATTGGTTAGCATAGTCATTAGCACAGAGATAAAATTACATAACAATAAATTACATTGCTATTTGCTATGTGCTTTACATTGTGCTAAACATTCTACATGCCTTATTACATTTAACTCTTATAACAACTCAGTGAAATACTCTCACGTTTTGAAGATGAGTAACTGGAGCAGAGAGATAACTTTATCAGGATCACAAAACTAGAAAAAGGGGAGAAAAACTTGCATTCCAGAGATGATACTCACAATAACTGAGATTAAATATTTGTTGAGGAAAACCCTATTTTTACAGCTCTAGAACTTGTGGGATGCTGGAATATAGATAGGTCATATAAAAGAAGAATAATAAATGTCTCTCAGAGCCCAACTGTATAGCTCTGGCCCTCCTTCTTGTTGGGGAGGAAGGCTTAGGGAATGTTCCTCTTACCAGCCTAGTGAACCTATTCCAGCATTCTCCAAAAAGACATTTTAGGGTTATTTTCTTTCTCTCCTTCACTATAGCTCCAACAGATCGAGTGAGGTTAAAATTCAACTCACTAAACTTTGAAACCAGGAATTACTTTTACTAGAAAACAAATAAGTAATAATAGCTAATTTAATAACTATTAAAATAAAAGTCTATCGATATGACTACAGCAGTAACAATATAAATTTATATTATTAAGCTAACCAACATAGCCACCTTGAAAAGTTATAAGATAAAATAACAAATGAACTTCCACAACTATTTCTTGACTCTTCTGTCCCTCTCCAAGCTTTTAGTTGTTTCCCTCCCGCCCCCGAGGGGTGGGGTGGGGTGGGTAGCTCTACGTGTAAAACATAAGCATTTAGGTCCTTGTGCTACAAAAGTGAAATGTTAACTAAGATTTTCTTCATGAGACTTTTATGATAGTATGAGAATATAACAAACCTTGAAAACAGTATCTCCTCCTGATTTCAATAAGCCGTATTTGTGCAAGATTTACTAATGTCTTCATTTGCTAGAAAGATACATTCACATATAATGCCATAATGAGTTGTGAATTTGGTATGAAACGGATAAGTCTATCACAGTGGTGTCATACCTGGGCAATATAGCTCTGCCTCTGGACACATTCATTACCTGCATCTGTGACCAAAGTATTGAGCAAAAGGAAACTAGTAAAAGGTTTAACTTTATGTGTGGGATAATGGGTGTCTCCTCATGAGTATGAGTGTGTGTGTAAGGCAGTTCATTAATCCCTGGGAAAGCAACTTCAGGTCCTTGAGATGGGTACCTCACAATATTCTGCTGTCCTAGACAAATCCCTTAAGAATGAGGATACTGATTTAATCTAAAACCTAGTTTGCCTTCAGATAGAGATAACCTGTTAACTCTAGTTGAAAGTGCCAATGACTATGATTTTAAAGTGCAGCTTTGCATGGGAATGTGAGAAGCTCTGTGGCCAAAGAACTTTACAAATGCCCAGTATGAATGCTGGTCACTACTGGTACTTGAAAAATGACAATCTTTGTTTCTCATATAGAGAACAGAGTTGCATTAGATTATAAATCATCTGAAGGTGGGAGGTAGCATTTTGGCTAGTAGAATTTTTCGGATAGAAGCAGAAAGAATTGGGATGAGCTAACTATTAGTATTGCCTGAGACTCAAGCGGACAGATTATTTCTGAACCCCAGCCTCAGAGGTCTCCTGTGGCCCCATGCTGAGATTCTCAGGCTAAATGCCATTTGCCTTCTTGGGGTGAAGTCTGAGTTTTAAGACTGAAACATAACTGTAGCTTCTTGTCTTGCCTTAGACCAAACATCAGAACGTATTAATATCAGAGACTGTTTAAACAGAGCAATAAAACAACACACTACTTTAACTAAACCCAGCTTGTGGGCTAATTTTAAGACAGCCCAGTTGGAGGAAGCCCATGCATTAATTTACTCTAATAGCAAGTTGGTGGGGGGAGCCAGGAGGGAGAAAAGAGGTTGAAAGACATTGTTAAAAAAACAAAAAACAAGAAACAAAAACCCCAAAGAACTCATGCTCAATTTCTTTCTATCTTTTTTTTTTAGGTGTTTAACACTTGCACAATTTGGTCAAATTATGGGCAGGACAGCAAGAGAAGCTAGTCAGCTTTAAAAGACAGAGAGCATGTGAGACAGGACATGATTACTTTGCTGAATCCCCACTTTTTTTTTCTTCTAAAAGAGACAAAGGGAAATACTTAAGAACCAATAGTGACAGCAACGAAGCAATCATTGAGTTGCAGGATACCTTTGTCTCTAGGGGGCACGCAGCAATTTTTACACGTCTACCACTGAGTGTCAAACCTTTTCTTTTCTTCTTCTTTTTATTCTGGATGGCCAAACTGATTATCTAAAATAGAAAATTAGCACACAATGGGTTTACTCTGCGATACCCCTTATGCAACTAATGGCAAAGCTTGTTAATTGGTTGTAAATGCCAGCAGGTTGCCAGGATAATACTTCAGAAATAAGCGGGTATTCTGATAATTACAGCAATCTTCATCTATAAAAGCTTAAGTAGATGAAGTAGTGGCTGGCTTAAAACCAAGATTTATCCCGCTGCACTCACATTAAAAGAAAAAATAAGATGAAAACAATAATGTAACAAAACAATTATATAGCAGGAAGCTTTGTAGGTTTTAGAGATTGTGAAAACTCAGAAAGTAAAACAGTGCTGTAATAACCAGTTATGGAAAAATAGGCCATTTACATTTGTGTATAATTAAATAGTAGGCTATGCAATTTCACTTTTTAAAGTAAACTGCCTTTTCCTTTTTTTATAGGGCAACGTAGCCATAATTGCTGCATTAAAGCTTTAATGAAAGAAAAAAGCAGCAGATCAAGATGACATGTAACGTCTGCGTTTGTACCGTGGCGCTGTGCTTGTTTAGTAATGGGAAGCTACTGAGGAGATTAAAATTGCAGAATTCTTCATAGTTTGTTCTGAAATTGCTATAGGAAGATCATTCAGGGTCTAAAATATACACAATTTATTTTCCCACCTTCAATCTACAAGAATTTAATGGCTTTTGTAACTAGTAGGTGGTTGGAGATAACGTTTTATATTAGAGAGAGAACTACTTTGGATTATAAAAACTATCAAAAGTGGATGGATCAGAATTTAAACCTTAAGGACCTTCCTTAGTGCATTATAATATTGCCCCAAATATTATATTACAGTCAAGTATTTAACTTACTGCCGTATAAGGAGCTTTCTCCTTCAAAATATCAACAGGTTGGCTTGTAATATTGTTCTTCTATATTTTTGCAGCTTCTTTATCACCCCCTCTAACATCAGGAACTGGTGAGAAAGACAGCCAACTCATATAAAAAGGTAACGTTCTGGTAAACCGTTAACTGGCAAGGAGGCTGATTTAGTTAAAAAAATATCAATAATCTCTTTTGTGAGAATCTTTCTCATAAGTTCAAAATACTCAGATGTTATCCTCCATCTATAGGTTGGCTATGTTTTCTGTCAACCATCCCTGGCAAATAGTATAGGCAGAGATTGGAAACCTTCATTATGTGTTACAGTACTGATTGGAGGATATGAAAACATGCTAAGAACACATTAGGCAAGAGAGACAGGAGAAACTACCAAGAACATTAGTGCCAATGGCTAGAGCAATGAAAAGTAGCCTTAAGATAATTTTTTTAATTGGTATAAAATCTACATGATTTTATTCCTCTTTTTGTGAAAAGAAGAATGCAAAAGCAACTTCTTATAAAAAAGACCCAAGGAACAGACTACAAAGGCCTCAAATTTTGGCTTTTTTGGGTTCTCACTTCTTGGAAAGTGATTCAGTTGCTTCGGGGTTTTGTTTTGGTGTTTGTTTCTCGCAGGGTTGATGAATGCATCTTCATTTATGTGCAGTTCTTCTGGTATGGAAAACTTGAAATACATAGCCTTCTGGAGCGGCTTGGCTTCCGCACAGAAGTCAGAATATGGTATTGGCATGGGGGCCAAAGCCGCGGGCTTCCAGAGCTCCCCCAGGGCAGAGCTCCCAGGCAGCAAAGACGACAAGGGCAGAGCCACTTCAGGCAGGACAGGCAGCCAGCATCTCACAGAGATGGTGCATCCGCAGCGACTCTTTGTGCAAATGCTACCTGAAGTGGGAGGGGAAAAAGCGGAAAGGAACCAGGAGGGTTTTTGGAATGCATGTGGAAATAAAAAGGAGTCTACAACCCCTTATTCGACAACCAAGTCCTGGGGTTAAAAGAAGTTCATGACGTTGCCTGCACTCTACCATTCTTTTCCTACTTACTGCTCAGATAAGGTGCAGCAGGAATGCCACCAATGTTCATGTCCCTTGGAGGCTGGAGGCTGTCTTAGCACTTAGGATGGAGCAAAGAAGGCATGTGTTCGTTGGACTGATTTCAAATGTTCCTCAGTGGAATTCTTTAAGTGTGATTTGAAAAGACAGAGAACGTAGCAGGGGGTGGCCTTCATTTCAAGAATCTTGAAACTCTGAGATTTTTGAGGGGTGGATAGGTAGGAATCAAGAGGTAAGCTTTTAGGAATAGAGAAACGAAACAAAGCAAACTATTCATAATAAGAACTATAGCCGTGGCGGGGTAGGGGGTGGGGGCGGGAAGGGGAAGCATAATCTAGAAATTTTAGACAGGACTTTCCTTATTGTGGACTGAAATCTCATTGAGAGTTGTGGGTAGAAAGACATCACAAAGTGATCATGTCTACATTCAGAGAGAGAAAAATTCTGAAGGAGCAAAAAAACAAACAAACAAAAAAAACAAATGAAATCTAAGGCCAAAGGCACATGAAATTTTTGCCAATGAGAGAACTTGCAGATATTAATCATCTAATAAAGGTTTACTTTTTCTGAAAGAAGAAAATAGTTTCTTTTAAGTCCTTCTCATGCTTGGGTTGAATTCTTTATTATTTTTAATGCTATGAGATGATTTTCCATATGGTAGTGAAATACTTATGATAAATTTCCTGAAGGACAAAATTATTAACAAATAGAAGAATTCAATGTTTTCTAGATTTGTCTTTTACATATAGGATGAATACTACCTTTTTCATTGATGCTTGAATTCTTTCTTGATCTAAGTTACTTACTCATACTTGTGGGACCACTCCTACCTTTTGACATCCTTGAGAATTGTTCAATATGTGAGTAATGTATATAGCTTGATCAATTTATGTTTTAACTTCTTTATGCTACCAGCATTTTTTTTCTGTCACTTATGCTTTAGTGAAGTACACATTGCAAAGAGTAAGCATTTGAGAAATATTTGTGAATGATTTTTTTTTAACTGAAGAGTTAAACATTTTTGCTACTTTTGAAGGCTTTAATGATGAACACATTAAATTGAGGAGTATTCTTGAAGAAATATTTCCAAGTCAGTGTGTGGGGTTTAGTACTTAAAAGGCAAAGTTCTTTGACTACAGTTTTCTCCCAGAGGAAGAACATACTTTCTGTACATACAAAAAGTATAGTATGCCATCCTGATGGCACTCCTGCATGAATCGTGGGTTCCTCTCAACACTGAACATTTTCTCTGTTTCTGTGTCAGTTGTCACTAATCAGTTACGCATCTGATGTGCAGATCCGTCAGGGAGTAGAATTTAAGTCATTTTGGCTTTAGCACATATGATATGCTTGTACAGGAGTTTACCCAAACCCCTTTTGATACATTTTCAGAAGGGGACGTGCATATGTTATGTTACCTCTACAGCAGCAGTGACTGAACTAGCTGACAAGTGACAGGAGGCTTTTTTTTTTTTCTCCTCTTTGGTATTTCATGAAAGTGTGCACAAATCATAACAAGTTGCCTCTCTTTCATAAGACAGGGAACATTTCCCTTAAAGCGCACATGGCTATATGGTGTGTTTGTGTACATGAAAATTCATGCTGCTATCAATTTTAATTTTGCCATTTTTGTTGTTTTTAAATTTCAGGTTTGAGGTTTTTGAAAAGGCATAAATAATTGCTTTTGATTTTATCTTAACTGATTTTTTTTAAAACTCTATCAAAGACTTAGTAGAAAAATAAAAGTTCTTGACCATTAAGAAAAACTATGAGGTACCTGTGACCTATTTCTCTTGAGCTGTTGTTTTCTGTATGTGTCAAGGAAGCTCAATAAATAGTAAACACCTACTGTATGCCAGGAAGTCCTATGCTGGATGATATGTAGCAGGTCATCATTCACAACAGCCTGTCTGAATTTCGACCCATACTTTAAATCAATATTAACAGCAATAACAACAGTAAACATAGGAGTCCTTGCTTTGCTCTTTTTCCATTGAGTACAAGGTACTAAGCTCTGTACCGTAAAAAATTCTGTGATAACTGTTATGGCCATATTCACAACTAAATGCAATTAATGGGGACTGGTGGAGTGGAGGCGAAGTGAGCTTCAACATCAGCAAGATCTCAGTTTAAATCCAGCTTTTAGCATTTATGAGCTGGGTCTTTGTCTGGGCCTCAGGATTCTCATCTCTAAAATAGAGGTGCTGTGATGATGGAACAAGGTGCAATCACTTACTATGTTACTTAACACACAATGGATGCTTAATACATGTTGTTCCTTTGAGCTCCCTTTTTCCTTGTGATCTCAGAATAATGAGAGACCCCATAATTCTTTCTAGGTAAGCTCCTATATACATACATATATATTTTTTAGGTAAACTAAGATCTTAAGTGAATAGGTTCCTGGACCCATAGAAACTAGTTATCTGGCTATGACATCTAAGATAAGTGCTAGTAAAATGCTCTGCTCCAAATAGCTAGTGTGTGTGTGTGTGTGTGTGTGTGTGTGTGTGTGTGTGTGTGTGTTTCCTTTTTTCCTGGTTAGCAAATATATTCTTTTTTAATTACTCAACCTCTCTATAAGTACCTGAGACAGTGAGATGTATCCCAGGCACTGAATGACAGCTTTCAACTACCATGGATTTCCCCCTGAATGGAAGGACACTCATTTAAACCTGGGGAATTCAGGGACAGGAGGAGGGGAAGCTGAGGCTAGAATTTTGATTAGCCCATTTTGATCTGTTAATAATCTCATGGCCCTGAGGTTAGAAGTTGAGCTATTCTTTCTGAAGAAAAGCCTGTTTGTACCTGCATGAGGACCATAGTATGCTATGATTCTCCGTCATGAAGAAAATGAAAGCAGTGTTACCATGCCTATAGCAAAAGTACTTGTTTAGACTTTATACTAAGGTCCTACTGTGAGGTCACTTGTGATGTCTGTCCCCAATGGTATGATTTCGTCTCTCTCGTCTATATTACCTGCTCTGTTGCTCACCTCGCCCTTCCCTCTGAGGACAATGCATGTCAATCAGAAATTTTGATCTTGAGATCTTGAGGAAGAGTCTTCTTCCTTTTTTTTTTTTTAACATATGAAGTGGCTTCTTTTTCTGTTTATAACTTCATGTGAACATTCTGGATGGTACAAATGACAGATTATTGGCTCTGTCACAATTTGCCTTACACATAACCTCACTGCCAATTTTATTAAAAAAATGATGTCTTCCTTTATGGAAGAAATAAGCATATCTTGGTTGTGGTTAAAAAATCACCCAAAAAACTGTTCCACAAACCAAAATCTTCCATAAAAGCAAATACACCTGATTTTTATTGTGAGATCCAGACATGGGGCCTTATTAGCCTACTTATTGCCCTACCCTCTCAAGTCATAACCTTTAATTCAGGATGAGAGGGAGCTCTTCTATATAGTAGTAACCACTGTTAATACCACCTCCATTTTACAAAGGTGCTTTCTATTCCATCTTCCAGGCTGAGAAATGAGCCCATAACAGTGTTAGAGAAGGAGATAACACTGCATACTTAATGTGTCCGTGCATTATTTCATTCTCAACAGGCTTAATTAACACAAACTTGTCCAACCTTCCTTTTGCAATGACTCTGAATGAGGGCAATGAATAATTTGCTAAGACCCCAGAGGAGAAGACAGTGGAAAAATGAAGAATTTTAATTCAGGTGGTTTGTTCTTATTCTTGTGCTTATTTAAAGAAACTCTATTGGGAAACCTTTTTAAACCACAAAATACAATTGAAAAAAGAAGAAATGTTAATTAAATTTCTGTATTATTTAAACGGTTTTATTATTTAAACACCAAATAACTAGCTTATTTATGATTAAGAGTAGTGGGAGATGGAATGAATAATAATTAGTTATTTTGTAGTATATGTCTTCTTCAGAGGTTAGTTCGATTTAGATAGAAAGATGTTGTTAACCTTCTTTAATAGATTTCAGATTCTCTGGGGGTAGTTTTTACTTCATAACTCTACTGTGCATTTAATATGACTTTTATCATTGTGGCAGTGTACTATCTCTTAACAAATTTCAGTATTGAAGTAAACTGCAGTGACCCTGTTTCAAAGTATGATTTAGGGTCTCATTCCAGTTCTCTTGAATCTAAGCAGAAACTTGAACTAAACATTTCTTTCTTAAAACATCTTTAAAGATGTCTTTAAAGACATCTTTTTTCCTAAAGGGACAGCCTCCTTATAGATAATAATAAAGAGAAGATACATTAAAATTTTTTTTTGGTTTGTATTGTATTAAAGAAAGCATATCTGATATTACAGAGTTTGTAGAGTTGGTGTTTCTACACAGTTTTCGGCCCTGCTTTTTAGGTATTTTATGAATAGAGTAAGAGTGTATTCAAAATAAAAGAGGAGTTTAGCTTTAGATGGCAGTCATTGTACATACATTGCAAATTACTGTACTTTTCATCTTGGGTATGCATTGAGAAGTTAATATGCTGTTCAGTCATATAAATAATGTTAAAGCTATTGTGTTGTTGGAGATTTTTATGGCTTACCTATAAAATGAGATGGGATATTTTGGAGGACACACTGTGCAATATGGACTGACCGATGTATTACAAGTCTAGAGGATCTGTGAAAACATTCTGCTCAAAGATATAAAGAATGTTGGCTATATAGTACTTAGCTCTTGTGGGTGACATGTCTCTTTAAAGCAGAAAGCCTTGAAGAAGTTTGAGAGTGATGATGTCATTAATTAATAACCAACTGCCTGCTAATCAATACAATAGGAACATACTGTAATGGCTTATAAGCATGATGGGTTTTTGATGGCTCATGTATAAATGTTAATTGATTTAAAACAAAGGGAAATTTCTGTCTATTGGGTCAATAGTTTATGGATTATGACTACCTTTTAGTTTAAGATTGCTAATGAATGCTCCTTCCTTGCCCCCTCTTCCCCTACCTGCCTTGTTTTTCTATGTTGTTTAATCAGGAATGCCTGTAAACAAGATACATTAGACCGATTATATGGAATGAAATCCAATAACACTTGTAAGACCCCAAAGGCTTCTACAAGATGTCACAATGGGCCTTTAAAACATGTATCCCACAACATGGAATATATATGACTCCATGGAAAGTTCCTTGTTTACTTCTTCATAATATTATATTTTAGACAAAAGATATGTGTTATATAAATTTGAAATTCTTGATATATTACCAAGAATTTTACGTTTGGATTTTTTTATACCTAAAGTGTGTAGCGTTAAGAGAGAAGAGGTAGGGATCTGTTTGCCAGAATAAGTGACCTAAAAGATAAGGCTATGTCTGTCCTACCATCTAAATTAAGAATCAAATAGACTTAGAACAGAATTAACATCAGAAACAAGAATGGGCAGATGGAATTTTACCTAGGAGACTCCTCTTGACATGCATGGGAGTTGCTTATAACAGAGATATTATGAAGACTAGGAGTTGGTTATTGTAATATAGTTTTGTGCTTAATAGAAAAGGGGTGTGTGGTTAATTCTTTCTCATTCCAGACGGCAGTTATCGCTTCGTCTCCTCCTTCAACTGTCATGCCAGCATTTTTTTTTTTTCTGTTTTATTGCTCCACTCTTGGAGGTCTGCTTTGGAATGGTGCCAGTTATCTTTTTTCATTTAGGCAAATTTTACATCAAATTACTGATTTTATATATGAGGAAACTGGTGGCTTTGGAATGTTATCCTGTCACCTTTTATATGAATGTGCATGAAGTTTAAAAAGCCAAATGGTATTATAAGGGGTATTGTGAAAAACAGCAGTCCTTTGCCCAACACACGTCTGACTTTCTGCAATTCTCACTCCTCAGAGAAACATTTTCAACTCTCCTAGCTGACTTTTTTTTTTTCTTCCCTGGTATTTACCTCCATATTTAAAATAACTTACTTATAATGCAAACTTCTCATTTCTCAGTTTTAAATATTATCTACTAATTTCTTTATGTGGAAGATAGGAATTTAGCACCTTTACACCTTCCCTCTCTCCAACGGTTCCCTTGTTGAAACTTCTCAGAAGGTTTCAGTGTTTACACTTCTCTCATTAATCCATACCCCAGTTTTAATAAGAAGTATAAATCTCTTCATAGTATGTTAAAAGACCTCAGATAATCTGCCCAAGAATAGCAGGGAACGTGGGATAAGAAGTCTCTTTTCACAGGCAGCAATGTGTGTGTGCATGTTGGGGGTTGTGACAGGGGACTAAACTTAAGGGGCAAACGGAGGGAGAGAGCTAGTGAAGGAGACTGAGAAGGAATGGTCAGAGATGGAGGGGAAACCAGAAGAAAATGGAAGTCTAAGGAGAGAGTCAGGAAGGAGGTGGTAAACAAATGTCAAAAGCCACAGATGAATAAAATTGGAGGAAGATTAAAAGGCATCCAGTAGTGGCTGCCAGAGTATTGGAGTCCAAAGCTTCAAAGCAATGGGAAGTAATAAATAACTCTATATTATTTATTTGTGGAAATCGGTTCTGAAGTAAAGGAGAGAAGAGACAGTTTAAAAATAGTTAGATATGGATGAAAATTAAGTTCAAAAAATTTTTTTGAGGAGTAAAAGACTTGATCAAGTTTCTAGGTGGTGTCAATTGAAAAACCAGTAGGTGATCAGTAATCTTTTCTAATCACGTCTCTGACAATTGCATTATAGTTTAATGATACTATTTTCCTATATTTACAATATTGTACCTCACAATGTTTAAATGGCTGTTGGGTTATTTTATTTTATCCACACACACACATGTTGTAAGCTGGCAGTTTAGAGGAGGAAATACCCACTTTACAGCTTGGACCCAAGTCTCAAACATGCCCCCTGCTCCAGAGCCCTTACTGCTGTCCTGCAGCTGCCCCTTGAACTTTCCTCTGCTTCTTGGTTGATCTTTGTTGTCAAGAAGCTCCTCTATTCTTGCTTTTCTTGGCCAGGCTTACCTGTCCATCTGCCCACTGCTATCATTTCCTGCAAATCCACAGCTGTATCATGTGTCAACTAACTTCATCACGCCGTAATAGCTGTCACTATTCCAATTGTACACAGATTCAGACATTTTGCAATGGAAAGAGATTCCCTCCAGTCCAGTGACCTATTTTGAGAACATATTTTTGTATGACTGTCACTAGAAACACCATTATCTTAAGCAACATGTGGACTTGGAGCCATACATCAGGATAGTAACAAAATCATTTTATGTAACTGAAGTTTAACCTGGATACTAATGGTGTTTTGGTACCAAATTCTACTTGCAAATCTCCCTAGTGTATTTGCTTTTTGTTTTACTTTTTATTATGACTTTGGTCAACCAGAACACTGAAAATTGGTTTATTAAATGGGTATCAAAAGTCAGTGATGGTTTTTGGTTCCATATTTTTAATAAAAATATGTGGCTATCTGTAGGTTTTCTGGGTGTAGGAAAATACATTCTTCACTCACTCACTCACTCATTCACTCACTCACTCACTCACTCATTCACTCACTCACTCACTCACTCATTCAATTGGTCCACAAAAATTTCTTGACGGTCTGCTATGTTCCCAAAAGTATGCCAGACATCCTTACCTTCAAGGGGATCTCAGTCTTGTAAGGGAAATAAATGAGTCGACATATTACTAGAATATCTATGATAAGAGCAGGACACCTCCATCAAGAACGACGCACTATAGAATTACAGAGGATTCCTACACTTAGCCTTCATCTTGGTGGAGAAGCACTTCAAAGAGTGCTTTCCGGAAAAAACGACACCTGAACTTGTAGAATGAGTAAAGTGAGAGAGACTGGCAGAGGAGGAAAGGAAGGCTGCCAGGCAAAAGGGACATTATGTGCAAAGGTATAGAAGCATGAACAAGGAAGAGAAAGTCTGATGCATTATAGGAAGAGCAAGCATGTAATATGTCTGAAGTTAAGGGTACCTGTGGAAAGGTTGGCAAGTGAAAATGCTGGGGAAGTAAGCAGGGTTCAAGTCCTCAATGGCCTTACTTTAAAGAAAGTTGGGTTTTAGGAGAGCTTTGTAAATTCACAGAAGGGTTTTGAGCAAGAGAGTCATATAATCCAATCAGTCTTTTAGAAAGACCAGAAAGCCAGGTGAGAAATTCTGGCCTTAGCTAGGATTATAGGTGTGGATAAATAGGAGGGAAGATGAGAGGGGCATTAAGAAGGCAGAATCACCTGAGCTCAATGATCAGTTTGATGTAACATGGTGGAGAGAGGGGTCTCGTGAATTGTCACTCTGGCTTCTCAGTCTTTCTTACTGAAAATTCCTAGAATTAATGGTGCTGGAATGTGCTTTGTGGTAATCTGAACTGCTGGTTTATACACATGGAAGCATTCAAGAATTTCTGAATGACAATATCCAGGTAGCTTAAGTTTCTTAAATACAATACATACGAATTTCCCAAATAACTGTAAGTGTTGTTCAATGATATCTTTAGCACTGCTGGGTCCTCCAGCTGTATTCTGTGACTAATGGTTAACCGTATGCAGATGCTAACACTATTCTAAAATGAACTTCCTTGCTGTTCAGTCTGAAGAAATTCTCAAGGACATTGTGCTCCCTCTGTTACAGAAAACTATGTGAAGATATGTTACTATAACTGTTAGGCATTTCCTTTATTTTTCTAGTATGATATTTGATCCTAGAAATTTAAGTTTTCATTAGTTATAACAATATGAATACTTCAAAATTACCAAAAGAGCCAAAGAGCCTCATTTTGGACTCTAGCCAATTGACTTTGGCATCCTGAAAACCGAACCATGTAATTATAGTTAGTCTTTACATTTTTGAGAGTAAAACGATTTTTTAAAAAATTTTAAGGGAAAAATAATTATTTTTGTTTGCAAACTTAATAAACATTCATTGTAAACAACATAGAAACATAGATAAATGTATAAAACAAAAAGTGAAAATCACTTGTTTCTCCATAATGCTATCACTTGAAACAATGGTTACAGTTTAGGGAGTATCTTCCAGATATATACATATATACATTTTTAATGGTATAAAATTATACGGTTTTCCATAATCTGCCTTTCTCAATTACCAACGTCATGGATATCATTCCATGCAAATATATAGAGAGCTACCTTTTAATTTTTTTTATTTTATATGTTTATTTTATTTACTTAGTTTCTTATTAATGTTTTTATTTCCCTTAAATTTTCAACTAACGGTATTGCTGTGAGTGTTCTTATACATATCTTTGTTTTTTCCACTCTTTCATTTTGATAAATTCCCCAAAGTGGCATTATTGAGTCAAAGGTTACATATATTTTAAATTTTAGTAAGTAATTTCAAATTAACGCCTCAAGTTGTATTACCAGCTAAGTATGAGAGTACTTCTCTTTACATGTTATTACTTTCCTTGGTATAATCAACTTTTGATTTTTCTTTTTCAATGAGATAAAGAAAATAGTCTTTACCTCATTGAAATAGACTTTAATTTAAATGTGTTTTATTTTGATGTCCTTTTATATATTCTCTTTCACAAATTACTTATTAAAGTTCTTTGCTAATTTAGCTATTGTATTATCATTTGCTTATTGATTAGGAAAAGCTCTTCATATATTAAAGTCAAGCCTATTCTTAAACTTTATGGTTTGGAGATTTGCTAAGAGAGGCCTCCCTTTCCCCAAGATTATGAGTAGAGTCAGTCTTAATTAAAAAGAAAAATAAACTCAGAATCAAAAACTCAAGTGAAAAATTTTAAAAATATTTAACAAGTTTAGTGATAAAAAAACTTAATATAGGCAATTGGAAAAGATTGTGGGATGACCTCTAAGAAAAAAAAAACTTATTTAATTTCATGTAAAGTGAAAATAAAAAATATAAATTGCATGAGGTTAGTGACTTCTTTTCCACTGCTGTGTCTTCCCTACAGAAGTATTTGGAACACAGAAATTGCTCAATAATATTTTTGGTATTAATGAAGGAATACATGCATCCAAGCTTACAAGAACAAATACATTAAAAGTTGAATTACAAAAGATTTAAAAATTGATATTATTTCTACAAGTACTGAGAAGGCAGAAAACACCACCATTACAGTGACAACTTTCACTGTCACTGTAAAACTTGTCATTTAAGCTTTAAATTTCCTTAGATTACTGAGACTTTTTTTTTCTCAACTGAAGATCTCAAATTTTTACTAATGTTTGTAAGGAAATTAAATTTATGTCTCTTATAAATTGCTGTGTTAGTTTAGAGTAATATAACCCTAGAGAGGATTAGAATATTAAAAAAGAATCAATAGTACCCTGCAGAGTCAAGGAAAAATTGGACAACTATTAGAATATTTATTATTTAGTGATTTAGCCCCAAGTGAATGACAAAAGACATTTTGGAATCTTCACGTGGGATTCCTGAACAAGTCCCAAGGTCAGACAAAAATGTAAAATGTACTTCAAAAAGAATATGAGGCAATCTAAAGAATTAACTCCCATTTAAAAAAAAAAAACAGAAAAATGACTTAATGTTTTCATTTTAACCAATTATTTGATCATTTTCAGGTTAAGTTATTAAATGTATAATTATACCTCAATTCACAGTTCTATATTTTGGAAAAATACAATAACTTTCTCTTTTTTTTGTAATTTAGATACTTCCTTGAATGATTAAAAACAGCTTTTTATAAGCTGTATTCCCAACATTTTTTTTCCTGAAAGAATAATCTCTTTTTATTAGCATAATAGCAAATTTTAATTCCATGTGACACAAACCTCTTTAACTTTATATGGTATTTTATATAGTAATGTTTATTTTCCGTACAAACTCTCTAGGATATTTTATCTGTTTTATATCCCATTGAATTCTCCCTGAAACTGCACTAGTTTACAATAATTTTATTACTTTATTAATTAAACGTTTTCCAACAAGCTAGCTATGGCATTTCTTATCATCAAGGGTTCCATTAGTTTTTAATGGTGTGAGACAAAATTACCATTTACCCACACGCAATTTAAGAAGCATCATTAACACAGGAAAAGCACCAGGTGGGATTTCTAATAGTTACTGTTTCTCATTTTTGTTTTTATTTAAAAGGAATAACTGGTTTTGAGATTTTTTTTTTTAGCTGCTATACTGCCAAATCTTCACTTGGATTTTATGATCGAGATAATTTAAAATAATGTTCTCCTATTTCCTTAGGCACTATTTAACAATATTTTACTTATGTGCACACAGCTCCAGTCTAGCACTTTTTCTGCACAGTCGGGTGACTGTTGTCTGCAGAGACAACAGAACAAAGAGAGACCTGTGTGAACTCAAGCAGGGTGTGTGGCCAAGGGTATGGGCAGCGCCAGAGGAGTGGCCACAAAACTGCCTCTGCCATCAGAGAAGCAGGGGCCCTGGGACTACAGAGACCCTGAAAAGGAGTCCTGAAAACCAAAAGACATTCTAGGACTCTTGCAAAGTGGGCACACATTTATTTTTTTCTGCGGATCATATGAACTCTTGAAACGAGGTCATATGTCATATGTTAGATAATACTTGCCCTCTTGGAGAGTGGAAAGTAACCCATTCCTATAAAATGAACTTAAGAGAACAAGTCAGAAATCCTCAAGCCCCGCAGTTTGTAACATAGATACTCCGAGAAGACTGTCAACATTCAGATCTCTTACAGTTCAGTGTGTTGTAAAACATACAGAACATAATACAGATAGATACCTATTGCCCATAAATCCTAACTAGAGTGGGGGTTTATTCACTCAGGCCTTCAGCAAAATGCTCATCAGCTATTTACCAAGGGCAAAAAAAAGCCAAAACCAGATACAGGAAAAGAGGTGTGATAAAGCCAGTTTGAGCAATTATTTCAGATTTTGCTTTTACTAGACAGTTACTGTTCTGGAATATAAAGAAATTGCAATATGAGAGGGAAATCAATTTCACAAAGTTGCTCTAAAGTCTTTGACACAAAATAGACATAATTTAGTAAAATCGACCAGTATTTTAAGATATTTTTCATTCAAGAGTGAGACGTATTCAAGAATAGTATACTTGCTTGACTCAGGAAAGGCAGATTAAAACACCTTTAATCAGCTCCTAGAGAATGTTCTATAAAATTTGTACCTGAATAATCTGTTGAAAAAATGAACAAAATTGTTGACTCAATGCCTAGTCTGCACATACTTTCTTTCTTTTGAGTGGTTTATAAATGAATGGGTGAATATTTTGAATTTTAGCACATTATAGGGAGATGCTGTTTATTCACCTTCAAAAAGAGTGGTCTACTCTGGGAGATTTCTGTGTAAAATTTTTAAATGTAATTCAATTCAACAAATATTTATTGATCACTTACTATAGATTTATCATATGATAAATATTATACCTTGGTTAGCACACCATACTACATGACAAATATTATTCTCATTCCAAAGATAATTGCTGTAATAAAGGAGTTTTAAGAAAAAGGTGGAGAGGAAAAAAATATGAATAAAGTGAGGTCTTCTAAATGTGGACGTTTTGATACCTAAGGAAAACTAGTATACTTCCTAAGATTAAGATATTTTATATTAAATTAAATCTATACTTCCCTCTTATATCAATCTACATTTTTAGTTAATTGTGCAATAATATGTGTGTGGATACGAAAAATACTTAAGCTTATTCACAACAGTATTGTATTTGTGGCTATTTTTTTCTTTGTCTGCAGAAAGATCATGTGCTAGATGGTTCCCTTGTTAGTATATCATTTGTGTTCCTACAAAATGGGAAAATCAATGTAGTTATTGATGACCTTTTGTGTTGCATTTGATCTGTAATATTCTTTATTTTGAATTTGATCTAAGTTAGTTATTAAATTTTAACCAAGTCACACTATCACTTTAAATGAGACATGCTATATGGCTAGATTGCTTTCAGCATTGGTATATAGGAAGACTCACTCTATAAATTCTCTGGAACAATTAAGTTATTACAGAGCTTATTGGGAAAGTTGTATTTTATTTGGCTGACACTTATAAACACTAGATTTCCAGGGATCCAGTAAAACATTTTGGTGCTGTTGGATTCCTAGCATTTGTTCTATTTCCATTCAGTGTGCTTTTATTGTGCTTGAAGCTGACAGAAAATTGCTATAGCCAATCACCAAAAAGTGCTTATTTTTTTATGATGTTTTATTTTCATTGCTCAACATTAACATAATGAAACTTTAGATTTTTCTATTAAAACAATGCAGTACATGTGAAGTGTCATGATGAATGACAATTTCTTGTGATATACATTTTGGCACTTGTAAAATAAAGATTGACATTAGAGCTTCCCGGATTGGATACCCTCCAGTTTTATTTAGAGACTGTATAAAAAGCAAACATATATCACACACACACACACACACACACACACACACGCACATACACACCTGTGTAAGTTATATTCCTATCTAGAAGAAAAGTAACAAAAAGTATTTGTTAGAGCATTGTTATTTCTATCAACATTGTTATTCAGCATCTACTAAATTTCCCATGCTTTGAAAAAAATCTAGGCCTTGAACCGACATTTTCCATACAATGGAAGGCTTGCAATGTGTGATTCTGTGTCACTGTAGATTCTCTAAAGCAGTACATGTGATGTGAGAGGTTTTGGGAAGGTAGTGAGCCAACAAGAAAATGCCTTAAATTTCTCTTGTGTAAATAGAATAAAGTTGGTGAACTTAAAAATATTTTTTGAGTTTCATATAATGAGTTTTAACTGCCTTTGTTTTAAATCATATTTAGTAAAATGGCACAGACATTAAGGTGTAATAATAACAACATGGAATGAAAGTCTGAAATTAAAATCCAACCTTTGTGGAATACACATACTACCACAAATAAATGGCATATGTCAAAGGCCCAAATCTCATTTTGTCTCCAAGTGATCTTGGGCAAGTCATTTTGTTTGTCTCATACTTGTTTAAGTTTTCTCACCTGAAACAGGAAAATGGGGTTGGATTGCTTTAAGGTGCAAATGAGAAGAAGCAGCAAAAGTTCTTACCACAGGGCTTGACACCCATTGCTAATCAATGAACAGTTACCATTCTACACAACATATTTGTGTTGCTCCTTCTGCCAGCAAAGACATAATGAGCTTTTCAGTGGTTTAACTTGTGATTTTATATATAATATTAAATAACCGGGATTTTGAATTAAATTTACTTGGAAATAATAGCCGACATTTATTGAGCATTTACTATGTGCCCAGCATGGTGCTAAGCCTGCATGTCTTGATGCATGTGTTGTGCATACATGCACACACGTATGTGTAATATCATTTTATTCTCTCCAAACATCTATAAATTAGGCACCACTATTATCATCATGTTAAAGATGAGAAAATGAAGGCCATGGAGCTAAAGTAGCTTGTCCAACATCTCTCTCTTACGTGATAGCAGTATAAGTCAAATCCAGGTAGCCTCAGAGCCCACATATTTAACACTCAGAAGAAAGTTGAAGACTAAGTGTTTAATAAAAACAAAAATTGTATTTCAGTGATGAGTCACAAGAAGCCTAGAGCACTGAGAAAGAAGAACCAACAGCAGTGAAATAAAACAGAGAAGATGGTACTTGGTGTTTTAGAATAAAAGATCATCTGCAGAAGGTAAACAGACAGGAGAGATTTTCATTATTTTTTATATATTTGCAATGGTCATGATTTATATTTGTCAAAGTTTCTCTTCTCTGGGGCTTAGTTTTCTTAGTTGAAAATGAGTTTGTTGGATTAACTGACCTCTAAGTTATTTGGTTGTAATCTATACTTTCTTTATGAGCTTTTATCAGCTGTAAGTAATATTTCCCACTTTTCCATGTATCACTCAGAGGGAATCTCAGCTAATGTTTGGCCACCTCTTCTGTCTCAGAGCTGTAAGTTGATAAACTGACTCTATTACCTACCAGTCTGCCAAAGTGTTAAGAGGAGTTTGGTGGTGTTACAGAGGGGAAGAGAATCGGGGGCGTGATGATCAAGAGAATCCCTTATTAGTGGTAGAGGCAAATATGGACATATTGTTGGCAGAATTCTCTCTCACACACAAAGTCTTCTGTGATTATCCAACAAAGACATTCATGTAAACAGAATCTGGTCATATTTAATATTTTAAGCCAGTGACTTACCTTTTTTTGTTAAAATTTTGGGTTTTGTGCTACTGAAGGATGAAGGATGGCCTCAAACAAGGTCTTTTAATTCCATCTGAATGGTTAGGTTAAGTCTGTGCAGAAGTATGGCAATTAAAATCCTGTCTGATAAAACAGTCTGTTACTTTGGCCTTAACAGCAGTCTCAGAAAAGTGGCATTTTATTTTGCCTGCACCAGTAGTGCAATATAAGATAGAGACATAATGAACTGCGTTAAAGTAGAGGTTGGAGATAGGAGAAAGAGGGACCAGGCATGTTTGGTGCGTCATTCTGACAGGTGATGTGGTTGAAAGGACCAAAAATCAGGCAGCTGGGGCTTTAGGTCAGGCTGGAGCCCTCAAGAGCATCACTAGTCTATGGCCATGCTCCCTGAACAAGCCCGATCCCGTCTGATCTTGGAAGCTAAGCAGGGTCGGGCCTGGTTAGTACTTAGATGGGAGACCACCTAGGAAGATCAGGTGCTGTAGACGTAAAAAATAAAAAAATAAGGGATTGTAAGCTGACAAGGTCCTTGCAATCTGTGAGCTCAACCAAGGTTTGCCTCACCTAAAAAAAAAAAAAAAAAAAAAAAAAAAAAGCATCGCTAGGCTGTGGTTTTCTTCTCTCACCTAGTGATAACTTCTGACATGAGTTACGAGGTACCATTTGATATCACAAGGCTGTCCTAAAGATTGAGATGATGCCATGGAAGCACTTTGTAAGCTATCAGTCCTCTGTGAAGTAGTTCTGTGACTGGCTTCATAGTGAGAGGGCTTAGTTGAAAGCACTCTTACACAATGATAGGATCGCCAAAATAAAATCTGAAAAAAAAGCAAGTAAGTGTCTGTAGAGACCCAGAGGCATAAATTAACAAAACTAGTAGTCAGGGTATACCAGAATTTAAATGCTGAAAATGTTATATGGTATCAAAGAGGAAAGTTAGCGATGGAGTTAACCAAGGTAAATTTCTGTATCTACTAAGTTATTTTAATAGATTTTAATAGCTTGGAACAGTAAAGAATAAATTGGTTAATGGAATTTTGGAAAAAAGAGACTCAGAAAACACAATTATGCCAGAAAATGTTGGACATTTTAAATACCTGAAATTTTAAATGCATGCTTAAAACTATGTATGTATCCAAATTGTCATGAATATTATTTTATGCTAGAAATTACCCTAGAAAATTCTGTTGTCTTCTTTGTATTTTGAATGACTGTGTTAAGCACTCAAAAAAAAAAAAAAAAAGGAAAATATATTAGCTCATCTCATTGGTGAACTTTACTCGACACGAACCTTAGATACTATTGAATGAAGTGCTAAAGTAACTATATAGCAAGGTTTCTCAACCTTGGCACTATCAACATTTTTGCCACACAATTATTGTGGGGGTTGTTGTCCTGTACGTTTTAGGGGGTTTCGTTAAGCATCGCTGGCCTCCACTCACAAGATAATGGTAATGCTTCTCAGCTATGATACTCAAAATACCGCTGCATAATTGCCAAATAGTCCCTGGGGAAAAATATATGGCTCTATAATGATACCCGAGAGCCTTCACCTTTCATGACTCAGAATTCCAAAAATTCTGATATAGTAAAATTAGAGATATTATATTATAGAGAATAAATGTGTATATGTTTAAATTTTGTTGCATTGTTAAAATCTTTCTCATGTTATCTCTTATTTCACCTCTCTTCTTTGTAGTTTTTTAAAGGAAGACGTGTAATTCTCTAATGTTTAGATGATGTGCTTCCGAGGGCAGGGCCTGAGTTGTATTTCTAAGGATCTCCATCTTTTCTCTTCTAGGTCTGCAGCCTCTCACATTTTCATGTCTCCTGTCTTATTATTACATCTTCTTGGATGACTCTCAAAGTAGACAGAAATATAGCTGTGCTTGCCTGTTCCTCCGACACTTTGAAGTTACTATTATTCTCACTGAACCCATCTTTCCCTTGCATCTGCACCTCCCATGTTATTAAAAAAAATTTTTTTTTGTCTTACTACTGTGTCATCTTCTAGGCATCCAGGCACACTGCAGGAAGTCAACTGTATCTCCTTTACCTCTTTGCCTCCTCTGCCAACCAATTAACAAGTCCTGTTATTTCTAAATCAGCAATTGCTCTCCTAATGCTCCTTTTCAACCAAGAGACTCTCTAAGACACCCCCTAGCTTGGGCAACAGTCATTATCTTCTAACTGTCCTTCCTGCCTCCAGTCTTTCTCTATTGTGTTTATTTTTTATCTTTTAGATTGATATCTCTGAAACATTCCCACCCTAACAAATCCTTTAGCCATGTAAGGATGACCCTAACTTACTTCTTCAACCTTATTTCTTATTACTGGAGCTAAAAATAATTTTTCTCTAACCTGTACTTCTTTAGGCCTTTATCTCTTAATTTCTTTAAATAGTGTCATTTGCTCTAAATCATATTTCCTTTTGTGCTTTTAATAATTAGGATTACCTTTTGAGAAAGAAACACAACCCCTCCTTTTAAGTCTGAAATATATGTGGGAACTGGAGAGTCGACTTCTACTTAAGTACTCTAAAGTTACTTTAAAGTTTAATTTAGAGAACCACAATATGCAGATGGTTATAAAATACTTTCATGGAATTCATGCATCCCTGATGTTGATACTGTTTATTTTGCTTCTTGAAATTTAACATACAGCAGGCCTTCTTTACCTCCTCATCTTATGGTGGGACATGAATATGTAAATTTAGTTTCCATATTTTTAAAAATTATATATGAATCTTAATCTGCATTCCACTTCAAGGGGTAGTAGTAAAAATACCTACGTAGGACAGTCTGACTTCAAAGTTTAAATATAGAGGTGAAGGGTTCAGAACAGGTCTCTCTGAGGTGTGCGACTTTGGTACATGACTTATCTGGAGCTGAAGGCAATCCAGGCCCTGGGGGCTCACGAGAAACATTTACTTTTCCCTTGAAGAATTTAACTTAGGAGCCTTGCCCATAATACGAGTTATCAGCAGAAATAACTTTTTATGACCTATCTATGGGGTGGGGCAATCTTCTAATTACTGCACATCTGCTCTTCTTATCATCTTGCAAACGACTTTCCTTACTCTGAAATCCTAAGATATCTTACCTCATCCCTAGCTCAAAATGTCATCATGTACCTTATTTTCCCATTATATCTCTGACTCTTTCATATATGTGGATGCCTATACATACATATGTAATCCAATTTGTTTTTTTCTCTTGTTAATTTGTGTCATGTGAATGTGATTATTAGACCAGCTGAGAGAACCTAAAAGGGTGGAGCAAAGAGTCTTCCTTCTCCATAGAGGGTAACATAGGTAATAAGAGAGAGCTATATTTGTTTAGTGACACTTACTGCCACAGTGCTGGTCCATTTATAGGGAAGTGAATATACATTGAACTTGTTTGTCATCAAGAATGCTAAAGCAGTTCCATGGGAGCAGGCCTTGGCTTGAGCCCAGGTTGGCAGTAAACACAGGATATTGCTAGTTCATGTTTGTTTGATTGTGTGAAATGAGTTGGTGGTCTCAGTCCAGTTTGTGGAAGACAGGTGTTTACATCTCAGAACACCATGACAGTTGTCATTAATTGATAGCCTTTTTGGGAGCCTCAACAGAGAAGCAGTAGAATCAGTCAGGGAAGGGGAGAAATTATTGTTGTTCCACCCTTCAAGAGTGTCCTTTTCAACAATGGATGATGGAAAATCCCCCTGCCTAAGATAAAGAAGCCTCTGGAAGCTAAAAGCAGAAAATTATACCTACTGTTAGAAAAAGAATATTTTCAGAAGACATTTCCAATATTGAAATGAGTTTTAACTATTTGTCCGCTATCAGTCTTATTTCCCTTTCCACTCCCACATTCCCTTGTGTTTTAGAATTGGACTTTTGCTCCCACTTAGTCCTTCCTTATCTCAAGAAACATGTTCTGAGATGAAAGAACATCTACTTGGGTATCCCCTGTATTCTTTTGTCAGTTCAACTGTAGACTTCTTCATGCTCCTGGTTTTCTCCCTGGATTTATGATACCTCTGTTTTCATGTACATAAAAGAGCTAAGCAGTTTGGTTCATGGCCATGTATTAATAGGCTCTTCTTCCATGGTGTATTTAACTCGATTGTACTGGGATACATGTCTCTTACACTCTGCTGTCTATCTTCCTTACTGTTCTGAGCTCCTTGAGGATATACCCCTTGCTTGATTCATTTTAGTATTTTCAGATCTTGGTGCCCTGCAGGGGACGTATTAGGAACTAAGTAAGTAACGTAGAAACAATGAATAAATGAATGAATGAATGAATGCATTGTTAGCCTGTTGGAGACACATATTGACACGTAGGAGTGAAGTGAGGAGTAATATGAAAGAGACAGATTTTAAGAGATAAAGTGGCAGGAATTTGTAATTCTATTCTACTTGGTGTCTTTAAAATTCTCCCACTCGCATTTTGAATGGTTGCTTAGTGTTCCAATCCATGGAAGCCATTTTACAAAATTGCTTTGTAATCGGCATAATTTAGCTTTCTAATGGACGAGCCTACTCCAATGTGTGTTTATAAGAGGAATTTCTGTATTCTCTATTAGAGTTCATAGATTTAGCACTGCTAAATCCAGTGTTCTTTATTTCATGTGAATTAATAATTTAATGAGTATAATTTTGATTATTCTAACCAATGAAATTATTTGAGACAAAAGGGAGAATTTAATAAATATGAAAAACCATGAGTATATTTTGGTACTGCAAGTAAATATATTACTCATATATGTTAGAACAAGGTAAATGTTCCCAAGTGTTTGCTTTTTTTTCAAAACAGAATTATAAAAATAGCTGTCAAATAAGTCTAAAAAAGAGAGCTTGATTTGATTCTTATTTTGATTATTTATTTGAATAAATTCTTAATGTTTCAAATAGGACTATTAAATGTAGTAAATAATGAATATAAATTAGTATATGTTGACAAAAATGTGTTATTAAATGTAGTAAATGTTGAATATAAATTAGTATATGTTGACAAAAATATGTGGTAAAGTGCATAGACTGAATGAAATTTAAAAATTCTAAAATTGTTTGAGATTTTTGACTAGTAAAAATTGCATTCTCATTCTCTGCATATCAACTTTGACTAGCATAGTTCCCTAGATATTTTTATGAGGAAAAAGTCCATGTCACCTGAATATTATTTAGAAACGACTTCACAAATATGAAAATTTTCATGCTGTAATTTACAGAGATATATTTCCTTTATTCAACATTACACGTTTGTCTTAGACTATTAACTAACATTAAACTCTCAAGTAAACAGTAAACCTTTATAAATCTTTTTAGTATTAGGATCAAATATAACTCTTGTATGAGTTTTAGGAATGTGCTGTGTATTATTAGTATTCACCACCACGGGGTATTTATCAAAGGCCAGGGGGAAATCCAGATGTCAGGTTTGTGACATTGGACCATACATATTTGAGACTAAATCAAATCAATTCATATACTGCAGTCTTTAATCATAGAACAAGAAATGCAGGTACACCATTGTCCTTATTCATTGTTTAATTTGATAGGTACTTTGAATATCTTAAATTATGAGCTAAATCGTACATGTAAAGCAAGATTCCTACCAAGATTATAGCTTAGTACAGAGTTCACATGCATATTAGTGCTGTGTTAGATAATTCAGATTGGTTTCAGGCAGCTGAAGTTTCTGCTAAGCACTTACCAAAAATTATTTTCAGGAAGGCATATGATATTGCAGACCCAACATAGAATTTCTATTAACAATAATCCATTTGTAAGCTGATCAATGTAAGCTTCATTATGTAAGGCAACTCAATATGTTATATTTTCATGCCTCTTGATATCATCACTAAAAAACTCATTGGATTTATTTCCTGATGCTCATTGCAAGTCTCTAGAAAGCAAAGCTCATAGAATGAATTCAAATTTCATCTCTTAATTCAGTTTATGGGGCCTCACCTTCAAAGTTTTCATGTTCCCTTAAGACATATTTGTGCTCACCTTTCTTTTTGATGGAGTTGTAATTAGTCCTGGGGAGCAGTTTTTTCCAATTAGCCAGGAGGAAAAAATCACAACCGAAGTTTTATAACAAATCATTAGGCATTCTGATATCAGACCAATATATTATGAATTTCTGTGATATAAATTCTGCCTATTCTTATTGCTTTGTGATCATTACATTTTTGTTCTTATTGGCAATTATTGAGAAGATAAATATCTTGTTTTCTGAGCTGCCCAGAGGGATAGAATTTCTACCATCGTGCATACACACAGCATTTTGCTGTCACTCATTTATTTCACACAAACAATAAAATGCAAAATACCCATTCTAACACAATAGCTTGCATTCAATAGTCACAGCATTAATTTATTTTAAGCTAACATATTTTTAATGAAGGACCTCCAAGTCCTCTTTTAAAAAGACAAAGAAGGTGACTATTTTAATGAAATAGATGTCTGATTTCACCTCATAGTTGACTTTATGCTATGCTTTAGAATAGCAGTGATCTCTGCCTCTGTTTTTAACATTTAAAAAAAAAATAAATGTGATACTATACAAAAGTTTTGGATCCCAACATTTAGAATTAATATATTTATTTATTTTTTGCATGTGATTCTCTTTTTGTATGACAAATAGTTCATTGTAGGTCCCAGTAAATATATCTAAAAGGTAAAAAGGCCCTATAACTTATCTTTGGTAACCATAAACTCTTCGATGGAAAGAAACAGAAAACTGTCATTTAGCATGAAATAGCTTCCGATAAGTTACTGCAGGATATATAGAGATCATCTGTAGGTTATTATTCTTGTGTAGTTAAAAATATACACACAAACAGATGTAAACAATAGATTCGATGTGTAGCTCACATTGATACTAACAGAACATGGGCATGGTCAGATCTAAAAGGTAGCCCCTCAGGGTATGGTTTCATCAGAATTAAAGAAAAAAAAATGTGCTAAAGCTGAAGAGGACAGCTAATGTTTCCCTGACCTTGGAAGTCAGTTCTGACTTTTTACAGTGCAAAAGCCAGCATTGTGTAATGAAATCGTATCAGTAAATTTTATCAATAGGCATGTATTTTTCATGTTCAGGCTCCAAGTAAAAATGGAACAACATTTCATTGAGGAGAATGGATGAATTCTGTACCTTTTATAGAACACTTAAACTAGGTTTAACATCATCTTTGCTTTGGGGAACCAGATAAAAAAAGTTTTTGTAGGGCCCCTTATTAAGGGTGTGTTTGTGTGTCTCCCTTGTCTGTGCGTTTGTGTGTCTGGTGAAGCGGGTAAAGTGGAGTACAGGGAGTTGTTAATCAACTGTTTCTGCAATATGCCTATATGATTAAAAAATTTATATAGAATGTTACCCTGTTGTTTGTTAGTTATATTTTCCCTTCAGATGCAGCAAAAAAAGTTTGCTTGACATCTAATCAAGCAACACTGCTTCTTCAGACTTGAAGGAGAACTCAGAAAGTTAGTTTTTTTATTCTTCTTCATTTAAGTATTATTTTTTAATTGCAGTGTATTAAACATAAAATCTGGTACAATCTTTAAAAATAAATAGGACCTAACTATAAATGGGCCCTGTTGTGTTTTTATCTTTGACAAGCAAGTAATTGCTTCTCAAATTTATCAGTTTGTTTATGCAAAAACCATTTACCAAGCCTAGCTCAAAAGCATCAATTTCATCATTATCATCTTATTAATTTAGCCAAGCTATAACACAGCTGATTATTCCTGAGTAATATCCTCTGCAGCACATCATGTGTGGCAAAACCATCTGTACAGTACCTATTTAATAAATAAACCCTCGGCTAAATGTCTCTGTTTATTGAGAACTAATGTTTATAGAAAATATAATGGAACTCAATAAATAACTCAGCTTCATCAACCTGCATATGAATCAGTGCAAAGAACGCTGACATCATCACCTTTCAAGTACCAGAGAAAGCAAAATTACCCAAAAGAGCTATAGAGTCAATATTAAGGCATTAAAACTGCAATGAAGGCATATTAATGCTTAAAACTTCATTGTTGGCAGTGGAATTGGCACAATGGACATATTTTATAACTCTAGGAATACTTAGGCTTTATGGCTGCTTCTTTGTTGACTGCTTTGCACTTAATGTAGTTTTCCACTTTAAATAAAAAAAACCCTCAAGATCTTAAAAAAAAAACAACAAGAAAATTGCTGATTCTAAGCATTCATTTTTAAAATAATGCAAACTGCTGATTCCAATTGTTCAGATTTAAGAAAAAAAAAGCCAACTCCTTTAACTCCATGCTTCCTGAATTCATATTAGTAGTAACTAGATATTTTGAGGCATGGGCTTTTTAAAAAAGTAACAAATTTCTTAAGAAAATTTTTTTACAAAATCTTTAAAGAGGTTATGCTGAGTGATACCATTGGTACTGATAAAGTGAGAATGATTAAATTATTTTGCAAAGAAAAGCCATATTTTGCCTTTTGGGGACATTATTATTAATATTATATATTGATAATAATATGCATACCTAAAATTTAAAAGTGCACAATTGATTAATATATTCACACTGAGTCTCATCGCTAGGATAATTTTTTAAAACTTAGATTAATAATTTGAATTTTTATTCTAGTACAAATCCAATGAAGCAAAATGAATCATTTTCAAATAAATCAAGAAAATGAGTTAATTTCTTATAACTTGTTTTAAAAATCTATTTGTCCACACTTTGCTATCCAGAAAAAAGGGCAATCCAAGACAAAATTGTATTCATATCTAAGGAATGGCCCTCACTGACTTTTGAGTATCAAGTATGCTCCACTTCACCTTGAAGTCTCCTTGTCATGCAGCTTAAAAGCTCCCCTTTTCCCAGGACTCATAGGACTTCAAATTTTTTTGTCAACATAGCCCAACTCTTTTGTAATTAGAAGTGAGGAAAGTAGCAGGCACTGACCTGTTGCGAAGGGCATGTTGGCTTATTCTCCAGGCCTGGCTTCTACCTCTGCTCATGCAGCTTTGAGATCCACCCGGTTTATTCTTTTTCAGGTGAAACTTGTGTGTTAACACTTTGAAGAATTTTTTCTAGGGCCACGAGATATTTGTAATGTTTGACTTTAAGGGCACAGAGCTGCTAATATACCTTTCAAATGTTAATCTAAAAGCAGAGTATTTTTTTGTTTTCTTTTGCTGTCGTTCAAAACATTTATTTATGTCTTGCTAGAGCAGGGGGGCAAAGCATGATAACTCAAGGAGTGAGAGCTTATAATCTGCAGATATCAGCTTTCTTCCCTAGATGCTGCTTCCATTATTCTAGATGTACGTCTTTTTTTTTAATTTTAATTTTTATTTTTTTAGTGTTTTAATTTATGCAGTGGACTCTGTGGTTTACACAGAGACTACCCATTCCCCAAACCCAGGAGGGCTCAAGGGTAATCCTAACAGAATCTCTGTACCTCCTAAATTAGGCAAATGCCTCAAACAAAATGAATACCACATCAAAAGAGCAGAAAGATAGTGAAATGGTGCCAGTAATTGCCTTGTGGGGCAAACTCAGCTTACACAACTTAAAGCTTGCAAACACTGCACCCACACTACCCAGCAGAATACTTTTGTTCCAGGGTTTAAATTGCAAGCTAGGGAGCCAACAACCCCGAAACCCCTCTGTTTGGGAGCCACAGCATGCAGTGTGCCCCTGACATACGTCTATAAGTAAACCTGTGCCTGGCATGTCAGCAGTTTTGAATAGTTAGGGTTTGGTGACCAAAGTCAACTTCCCACATATTTTGTCACAACTGGGCTCAGATCAACAAAAAGCCTGTTAGCCTGACAAACTAATTACATTTACTTTAAGATGACCTACAGTTTAAAGTAGCAAAAATGGCAGAGTGCTAGCAAATGAGCCTCATACAGTCAAGTGGTTCACACATACAGAAGGCTCCAGAGATAAGGCAAAGTAAATTTTTATCTATTTGTTCTGAATCTACTTCAGTGTCTAGCCTCCCATTGTGTAATCCATAAAGTCGCTTTCATTCCATTTTAAGAAATCAATTTTAGATATTTCTGATGAAAGGTGATGTCAGGCCTTACCATTTTGAAGCAAGAAATCAAAATACCAATTCTAATCAACCACCCTGCCATGGGTAACAAAGAGGCTGTGCATGGAGAGTGGGCTTCCCATAAAACACGTGTCATTTGGATGTTGTTGAATATATTGGCCTGACATGGTTCTTAAACAAATCCACCTTGATTTAGTCCTTAGTTCCTATTTTTAAAGTCATTTAACTTACATCTGTTAAGAACCAATAACAAGGACCACTGAGTATGACAGACTACAATTTAAGGTTATAATGACAAAGCCACAGATGCAAAGATAAACCTTTCCCACAGGCTAGGAATACTCTTGGAGAAATCCAGGAATTGATAAACCTAATGTATATCTGTGAAACATTCTTGATAAAGAGGTACAATTATAAAACAGATGGCACATTTTTGGCTTTCTTTACAAGAAATGGAAGCATTTATAGTTTCAAAGACAATATTGCAATAAATTCCAATAAGGAGATGATAGTTTCAGTTGGATCATTTTAGCCACAGTAAAATGTATTTGCTTGTTGATTCACTCATACAGCACTATTTATCAGGTACCTACAATGTGGTAGGCACTGGGATACAACAGTGAACCCAAGAAATATTGTCTTAGTTTCACAAAGCATATAATCTGGTGGAAGATTGACAGTTTATAGAAATAAATGCAAAATTCAACCATGAGGACTAGGAAGGATGGATACAGAATGGGGGTGGGGAGAACACTTCAAACAAGGCAAATAGCCCATAAAACACTTACAGTGGTAAAGGAATCCATGTGCGAATAAAGAACTGAAAGAATAGTGTAGTTAGATAGTAGAGAGCAAGAGAAATGTGACGCTAGGTGAACCTGAAGAAGCTGGTATGGTTAATGTTAAGAACTTTGGCCTTTGGAGCAATGTTTTAGTTAATCCACGTCATCCATGGTCCTGTTGCTCTTTGTTCAGAGAACTTATTACAGAGTCATGTGATAAAAAATATTGGTCACCTGCTGGTACTAAAATATCATCCATTCCATCAACTGAGATATTTTATTAAGCACCTATTTCATGAAAGGAATAGATGTTGGGAATATCATGGTGATCCACGTGGACATGGTCCCTGCTCTCACAAAACTTCCAGTTGTCAGAAAAGATAAACTTCGAATAAATACAGATGTACCAAGTATTTTAAGAGAGGACATGTGGGGTTTATGACAGGGGAGCCATTTCAGTGGGCTGAGTTGGGGATGCTTCCCTGAGGAAGTAATTTGAGGTGACGTGTAAGGGAAAACCATAACTAAGAACCATAAGATGTCCACTATGTGCAGTCAGGAAGAAAGTGGCAGGAGGTGAAGTTAAAGACAAAGAGAATGAAGGGCTTAAAGCCTCAGTGACTATTTCTAGCTGACATCAAAAACTCTATTTGAACTCAACCCTAGAGAAGGTGGTTGCCTTTTGACATTTTTCTCTCTAAACCTGCAGCAATACTGCATTTTGAGGAATGAGGCTTTACCCAAACCACTGTTGTGCCAGGTTCTCTCTTACCCTTCCTCAGGGTTCTGCAGTAGGTATAACTACAAAGACCTGTTAACATGCACTTTCTTGATGGGTCATCTTTTGTCCTTGGATCGCAGTTAAAGCAGTGGGATACTGCTTCTGGGGTCAGAGAGATCTAAGCTGGAAATGGATTGGGGCTGATGATTACGATAACCTCTCATTTTCTCCTTTGTTATTTTTTCTGTTTTGGGGAAACTTACATGGAAATACATAACTCTCCTTTCTCTCATTATCCTCCCAGGGAAGAAAGGAAAGAAAGGGATTGGAAATCCTGGACTGAAGCAGACAGAATGGTGACTGAGTCAAAATGGGACTCACTGTGGTTTATAGACTTCCCAAATTTTCCAGTTCTCTGCACCATTCTGACAGAGAATAAATTGCTCTGAAGTGTTCCACAGCCTCCATCTGTCTTTGGTTGCAGCTCTATATCATATAAGGGCTTAGACCAAAATGGTAGCAATCGAAAGAGGTACTGGAATTGAAAATCAATCTAACTCTTCAGAATTTTGAGCACTTTATGTATGGATGGCATGGCTCACACACCACTATACACAATATAGGAGTTTGTTTTGTGTTCCACATCATTCTTTTAAAGAGACTAATTCTATATTTCACACATGGACATGTTTATGGCTTAAAACATTACACTGTTCCTGGTCTGTGTTTTAATTTGTTATATCTATTGTTTCAGCTTTTTACTGGTTACATAGAAAGAGATGGTTATATTAAGACATATATTAAATTAGTTGTAGCCAGGCAATCAAAACTCTTGAAACAATAGTTTTAAGGAAAAAAAACACATTTTATACAATTTCTTTTATATTCCAGGCTTCTTAGTTTGGAAAAAGCTATTTACTATTTTTTAAAAGTTTTTAGTTTTATATAACTGTTTATATTGCTGAGGTAAGCAGTATGGATGTCTCTTTTCTTGCAGGAAAAAAAACAAAATAAGATTTACAGTATTTTCTGACATATTTTTGTAAAATTTACAATGTAGTTTAGTCCAAGGAGGCATTTTCTACTTAATGCATTTTAAATTATTTGTGTTTATGTCAAGCTCTTTCCTATAAATCTGTTGTCATTCTGGCAAGCCAAATTATAGGCAACCTGGTGGTTACTACTAAAAAGGGGAGATAAGTTTGACTAGATGGGGGATGGCTTCGGTGAAAAGGGCCATTCCTTATACAGTCTTCACACAGCATGGTGATAAAAAGGTTGGAACTATATTGGGTCATCACTTCGTTATCATTTGGCATCATTTTTGCCTCTTTGTTTGCTGATGGAGTATTTCCTGATGCTGAAAATTGATTTCTCTTGCTGTATCCAAATTTCAAACATAAGAATTGAGTCAGGTGCAATTCACCTGAAAGTCTGAATAGGACAATTGTTTAAAGATTTTGCACAGTAATGATAATTCATGTAAAGATGATAGGACTTGGTTAGTGTGCCTGTAATTTAACATCTCAACAAAGAGCTCCTAATGTCTAGAATTGTTGTTGTTTTTAATAGCATCTGAGTAATTTTTAATTTCTTAATTTTTTCTTCAAGTATAACAACAGATGAAGAATGTGCCTACTTGTAAGCATATTTTTAATATCAACTTTTACTTATTTCCCTTTCAGCGGGGCTGAGTCTAGATAATTTAGCTACATTAATATAGGCAGTTTAATTTTCTAAAGTTATTTAGAAAATGATCACCAACTAGTTAGTCATAATGTCTTCAAGGTGATGAAGTAGGTGGTAATCATAGTCAACTTAATATAGGTGATATCTCTTTAAAACTTTTGGTCACCTACTATCATGTTGACATAGTATTTAACTATAGACCACTAATGTATGTGTCTGAAAACTATGCGAAAACTTTTATCAACTAAAGGGAAGTTTACAGTAGAATCAGGAGGTTGTTGGTGAAATTACATGACTTATTTTATTAAGTTATACTTTTTTTATTAAGCAAAATACTTTGTAAATATCACTCGGCCTATGCTTAATTTAGTAATCAAATGAGATTCATAGATAATAGCTACCTACCTATGCATGTCATTAAAAAACCTATAATGTCATAATTATAATACATAGAAAATACAAAAGGAAAATAGATAATAAAGTAATACATATGTAACTGCTCTGACATCACTGTGCTGGTAGACAAAGCACCTGTCAGAATGTCCAGCTCGCCCCGGGGTAGCGGGGTCATCCCTCGTGGGAACCATTGCAGGAGTTACACAATTCCCAGAGGTCTGGGAACATGACCTGTTTTATTCTTTGCTCTACATCCAGTTCTAGACATGGTATTTTGCATGGACTAAGTGCTCAATAAATATTTATACAGTGAATGTTGAATGAGCAAAAGGAAAAAAGGAAAAAAAAAAAAACAATCCAAACCCTCTCCTTCAGTTATTTATCATCAAGTTGGAATGGCAGTTCAGTTCACTAACATGCAAAGCAAGGTGTTAGCTCCCCACATGTTCCAGTAACTGGGTGCACAATGTGCGCTGCAGGAATTTAAGGAAGAGAAGACTTGCCCTGCACAGCTGGGAGGTGAGAAGGGCTGCCGCGCTCTTAGACAGTAGGACAGCGGTTCCGTTATGCATTTCAATCTCACTCTGCTCAGCCAGCTCTGTGCCAGGTGCTGGGCCAGGAGCAGAGGACAGGCAGGATCCTAAGTCTCTGTGCTCCTGGAGCTGCTATTCTGCAGCGTTTCCAACTCCCACGAGTGTCAGAAGCCCGGGAGGAATGCTTGCATGAATATTCCTAGGCCCCACATGGGTATTTCGATCTGTATTTTAAGAAAGGGTTGGAGATAAATTCTGGTGTAGTTCCTGGGTGTCACTTTAAGAAATAACATGTGCGAGCAAAGAACCTAATGTGTTCTTCCTGAGAATTTTCAGTATTTAGAAAATAAATGGCAACCCTTGGGTGAATTTTGAGAATCAGCTTGAAAAGGAACTTTCTATAGTCATTTCGTAAATAGGGTGAATGCAAAAGATAAGAGGATATATTTTTAAAACATTTGTAAGACTGCTGCTGCTTATAAAATATTGTTTTAACATTCTTGTGACGGTAAAAATAGTTTTGATTATAGGTGGTGCAATTGTATTTGTTTTCTTTCCTAGTATTGTAAATGGAAAGGTATTGAGAATGAAAAGACATTGAGGAGAAAAAAGTTGTTTTGCAACATAATTATTTTTGGATGGATGATCTTTAAATATTTAAAATCAAGTTTTGTCTTGTTTGTTTCTTTGTTTTCTGCCTCCTGCCATCTTTATAAAAATTATTTTGACTTAAATGGTGATGTCAGATATTATCTAGCAAAAGAAGTTAGTTATATCACTCATTAGAAAATTTAAAAGTTATTAGCACCAACTTACACTAAAATTGTTTCTAGAATTTTTTTATTGCCTTACTTTTTTAAAGAAACACTTTAGAATTAAAGTGTTTACATTTTTTCTCATTAGGTTAATATTTTGTTTTTATGTGCCTTGTCTGAAGTTTTTAACTATAATTAAAATTATACTGTCTCTCATGACATGCCCTTTTACTAGTATATATCTGATACAAATTTTAAATATAGAATAGCTGCCCTGGTTATAAACAGATCAGCTTGGTTTTCAATATATCAAAGACCGATATAGGCTTTTTGACTTTACATATTTGATTTCACTTTTTAAAAGGATAATTGCATGGTAGCAGAATATGAGTTTCCATGTTTTATTACTGCTCAAAATAAAGGGGAGACATTCTGGTAAATAAAGACCTAGAGTTGTGAAGAATTTTATTACTTCTTCAGTCAGGCTCAGTGTCCCCCCGCTGGCAAATCCTCACTGCCACACCCTCTTTAAACCTCATCCTCAGGAAAATGAATCAACTAATCAAAGAACCCTAATTTTGAATCACATATCATCTGCCCTTTATTTATAACCATATTCAAATTAATTACAACTTTACAAATTATGAAAAGCAATTGATTTATAGCTCAGTCAATAGCTTTGTCTGTGGGATGCAAAATCAATTGGCTTTATTCATTTTCTAAAGTAAATTTTTTTCTTTTTTAACTGGTTTTAGTACTATGAATACACAGCCTTTTTTTTCAGTAAGTGAATTTATAGGGCTGTGAAGATTATAGTTTTCCTTTTTTAAAAATAATTCTTTTCGCTTATTTAAATAAACAGAATGCTTAAAAAAACAAATACTCAGTTTATTGTTTTAAGTTGGTAAATGATAAGAAGGTTGCCTTTTTATTCTTTAGAATAGTCCTATAAGTCTTTAAGATAAACTTCAAATAGAGGACTAGATGCATCTTTATTGGGAGACATTTTGCAAAAAGTTTTGCAAAGATAATTTGTATGGGAAAAATCTTTTTTTCGGGTGATTTATTTTGGGGGTATAAATTTAATTGGGTAGAGAGTCTTCTGAACAATTCTTGATTTTCAGATTTTATTTTATATTTTATTTTATTTTATTTTATTTTATTTTATTTTATTTTATTTTATTTTAT